>JANHGL010012344.1:0-59697 GCA_024611195.1 Ceyx melanurus | reverse complement strand
ATCTGTGCCCCCCTCTCCCGCCTCCACCGACCCCCAGCTCCTCGCCCGGAGGAAGGGTGCGCGTAGGGTGCATCTCCCGGCCACCGAAATCTATGATCAGCTCCGTGTGTGTCTCCTCCTACCGTGGACGCAAGTCTGGGAACAAACCACCCTCCAAAACATGCCTGAAAGAAGAGATGGGCAAAGGGGAAGAGTCGGACAAGATCACCATCAACGTAGGGGGTACCCGGCATGAGACCTACAAAAGCACCCTACGGACTTTGCCGGGCACCCGCCTGGCCTGGCTCGCCGACCCCGACGCCCAGAGCAACTTTGCCTTTGATGGGAAAAGCAACGAGTTCTTCTTCGACCGTCACCCCGGGATCTTCTCCTACGTGCTCAACTACTACCGGACGGGCAAGCTGCACTGCCCCGCGGACATCTGCGGGCCCCTCTTCGAGGAGGAGCTGGCCTTCTGGGGCATCGACGAGACCGACGTGGAGCCCTGCTGCTGGATGACCTACCGCCAGCACCGCGACGCCGAGGAAGCCCTCGACATCTTCGAGGCACCCGACCTGCTGACGGGCGAGCCACCGACCGACGGCGACGACGACGACTTGGCTGCCAAAAGGCTGGGCATTGAGGACGTGGGGGTGACCGCCGAGGGCAAGGGCGGGCGCTGGCGGCGGCTGCAGCCCCGTGTCTGGGCGCTCTTCGAGGACCCCTACTCCTCACGGGCTGCCAGGGTAAGCGCCGACGGATGGCGCTCCCGCCTGGAGTGGCTGGAGAGGCCGAGGGGCTGCCAGGGGTGTACACGCCATGGTCCCCTGTGTCAGAGGGAGGCGAGTGGGGAGCGAAGAGCAAGCTCGACTTGCTTGGGGTGGGCATTGGTGGGCCACTGCATGGGGGTGATGTTGGTCCCCATGATGCAGTGGTGTCCCCTCTGCATCTGCAGGGAATGTCAGGCAGCGAGGAGGTCCCTCTGTGCTGCTGTCCCTCTATGGGAATGACCACGGGGTGAGGTGTGAGCTGTGCATCAAGCAGCCTGCAAGTCACACTCAGCCCACTGACCTGTGTGGGGGTGTGCTCGCTGGGGGACCCATTTGTGTGTGTCAGGGCAGAGTGCCCTTGTCATTTATGAGCACCTGCATGGAGGTGTGTTTGGGTCTGGGGCAGCTGGCCCCACTGGGAGACCATCATCCTTCCCCAGATGTCGGAGGTTGCAGGTTTGGGGTGAGGTGCTGCGGGAGAGCGACCTCATCCCTTTCTCAGCTTCTCTCTGTCTGCACTGGGATGTGATCCGAGTTCAACAAAGTAAGCGTGACAGAGGGTCACCCTGGCTCTTCCTCCATTGATTTCTCAGGGTGACCCTCACTGGCTCTATGACTGAGGGTGTAAGGCAGTAAATGACTGTACTAAATTTATGTTATTTAGGTGAGGATTCTGGATTTTGATGTCAACAACTTCTGACTTCGATGACTTGAAATTTAGTTCTGCCTTTTCATTGCTTTTGTCAGTGGTGATGTGGGTTCACTTTCTAACCCAGGGCTTTGGAGCGAACAAATAATTGTAATTCTTTTGAGAGATGTAAGTAACAGTGCCTTGAATTTAACAATGAGAAGAGCAACCACCATCAAATCCTTCCTGCAATACAAGAAAAAGTACTTGGCATTGGAAATGTTTGATTATAAAATAAGTGTTTTTCAGCATATTTACCAGGATTCCTATGAAGCATTCATAACTAAGCCTTACCCTGCAGAAAGTGCAATTAGGGTAGGTGTCCTCTCCATACTAGTTCAACTGATTTCACTGGTTATATAGATGTGACCATAAGTGTGTGTTGAGTGAATTTATGAATTGTACCCTGTGGTCTGATGCAGTTTCTGTGAAAGTTAGCAACTCCTATGAACAGTGAGTTAAGTTAAACGGAAAGTAGAAGTCCTCATAGTTCTTACTGTCACTTGCTGAGTGACAGTATTTATGTTTATAATAAAGGATCAGTTCTGAAGAAAACCTACCAGAAGTGTCTATCTTCACTCGTTAATAGCATACCCACGTTGCTTGCATCTTAGCAGTCTGAATCCTAAAGAAAATTTGGCTGTCAGTTACCTGACAAAACAGTTTGCGCAGTGATTGTGCTGCAGGTTGGCTTTCACCTACTATTTTGTGGGAAGTTGCTGACGATGTTGAATCTGCAGCTTTTACAACAGGGAATCTCTCCATTCAGCTGATGAGTACGGAGTAAGTTAAATGGAAGATACCAGGAAGGTAGACACGCTGATGACAGTTGTGCCCTGAAGTTGTAGTTGTCGCTTGGGTTTTCAGTCCAGTTTGGTGCACTCTTTGACAGAACTCGTAGGTGCTTGCATTCTGAATTTTCCATCTTTACTAGACTATCTTGAACCATTAGTGGCTCAGGTAAAGATATTTCTTTACCTGAATGGTGGAATTGACAATAGAATGGAAAATTGTGACACGACAATATTAATCTCTTGGAAGATAACCTTTTATAACTTAAAAACCTGGTTTGAATTTTTATATTTTGATTTTGATTGCAGGTAGCCAGTGTAAGGCAATGTCAGAGCTGAAAGAGCAGTGTCTAAATCTTTGTTTTAATTTTCTTAAGGCTGCTGCTCTGTGCTTTGATCTTTCAGGTAGGGAGATTACTTTAAGAGTTACTGGCAAGTTTTAAAGCATATTTGTATTTAAGGACTAGCATACACTTAATAAGCTCTTGAACACAGCAATTTAAGGCTGTGGCAACCTGAATTTGGAACTGAGATGTTGCTGTCAGTTCAACATTTTCCCACACCTGAAACAAAGGCATTATTTTCTGAGTGTTCTGGCAAATACACTTCTGTTTGGTGTCAGCTGAAATGATGACTAACTCTAGAGTGAAGTCCCTGATTTACTGAAATCAAGACAAAACTCCGTGAAGATCAATCTTTGCCTCATAGTGTTAGCTACTGACTCATGCACAGCTTGGGTTATGGTGAGGCTGCTTATTGGTAAACTTCCTTAATAACTGTAATAATTATTTTTTATCATTACTGCCTGATTTAGCTTCAGCAGTTTCTTTTCTGGAAAGTGTGATGATGACAAAAATAGGATATTTTTTATTAATGAAATGGTACTTAATATTTTTTTATTTATCCTAAACTGTGATTTCTAAAAATAGAAATTTATAGAAATTCAAATATATGTTGCCATGGTAACCTATTGGGGGATAGTGCACACGCAAGATTATTCTAGCAAGACCATCCAGTGATGTTATATAAATAGTGGAACTAGTTTGTTGACAAGAAGGTTTACTTTATTTGAGATTCTAAAATAAAAAGTCCCAACTCTGTGCATTTTGGTATTCAGATAGAGACATCTACTAAATGTGTTTTTTGTAAATACAAAATGTAATCCGTGTCCATACAATTGTTTTGAAACCTGCAACATTTTTCTTCTTTTCTCAAGTTCAGGAGTTAGGCTTGAATGTTATTTCTAACTTTATCATTTTGGATTTCATAGATTTTGAAATGAAATTGAAGAGGTGATTTGAGTGCACCAGTACTCCACTCCAGGCTTAATAGAGCTATCAGTTCAAAAACTGCTATTTGACAGAATGCTATTATGTATGTATGGGAAACTATGGGTATAAGATCCTCTCATAGGTGGAGAAGTGATGGGCAACTAAATCTTTCTGTGTGTTAGTTTAAGCATCTCTCAAACAGACACTTCCTGACTCATATCTGAAACAAACATTTATTGTGAATTCTGCTGGTTAATACCTATGAATGATTTTGGTCTCCTTTAATGGCTTAGAAGTGTAAAGTAATCACTGTGCTTTAGTACAGTGCAAAGATACACCCCAAGAGTTTGTGAGAAAGGACAAGAGTCATAATTAAGAACTGAATTTAAAATAGAGTCTGCAGATGCCCAGCAAGACCTGGAATGTCAGCGCTAGGCTCAGATCATATTTCACTTTTACTTTTGAATAATAGTTGAAACATGATGCTGTTTAAAGAAGTAATTAGTATTGATTTTTTCCTAAGGATTATGGATTACTTGTGTACTTAGTGTAGATACTCAAAAATGGCCTTGGGAGTCACAAAGTTCATAGCTATGGAGCCTTCACTTCCTGAGAAGACTAAATCTGTTCATGGATAAGGGGATGACACCCCCAATATGTGACACCAGTGTGGTTGGTGGTCGATGTGGATGGGCCATGGCGCAGCAGTGGTGCTGCTTGCAACACCCTTGCTGTTTTCAGCAGCAAAAGACAAGTTACACAACCCCTTTGCTGCATGGTCTTTGTCTACAAGAAAAAAGTCATAATTACTTGGTTTACAAGGGAAGGATAAAAACTAATTTGCAAGTATTTGTGAAGTTTGTTGTAAGTATTCACTGAAATGCAGATTAAACCACAGAAGACATATTCAATATAAACTACGTTCATCTACCTTAAATGTAGATGGTTTCTGCTGGTACTGACATATTGGTGAGGTAAAATCATCAAGATTTCTGCCTCTCCAACTTCTGCCTTTTGCTCTACAGCTGTTCTGCCTGATGCTGCTACTGTTTCCATGGAAACAAGCCAGCTCTTGGCTTCCTCTTCCCATTGAAAACAGCCTTCTTGCTGTCACTTATTCATCTGGGAAAAGCATTTTGTCATGGCTCTGACATAAATGCTACGGAGATTATCTGCCCTATCATTTCAGAAATACCTGCCCTTACATATATGCACATGCATATGGGCAGATTCATCTTCCAAAGACTCTAAAATAATTTGGTTAATGGGCACAATCTGAATTTGCTTAGCTGTAACTGGAAGTGGAAATAAGCTTATCATACAAAGCCCAACATAATAACAGTGTGAGAAGAATTTTTGATTGTGAAATCTGGCACACCACATTCCCTTCCTTTATATAGTTAATCATAAAGTGCTGTTAAGAATTTTACCAGTGTAAATAAACTTTATGTGGCTTACTCTGGAGATGAGGAGAACTTATCTTCAAAGTGATTAAGATGGTGGTGGGAGGAATAACTCACAACTTCTGGTGAATATTGTATAAATTTCAATGCCACTGTCAGATGAGGTATCGTGTTGTCATGCCATTGTCACATGATGCAGTCAGGATAAAAAAAAAAAAGTGGTTAGAAAACTGGTATCTTTGAGGTCCCAGTATTCATAAATTGTCTGGTACTTGGTCCAAGGTAATTGTATTAGTTGATACACTGAAGAAGTCAGCATTCTTGCTTGTTTTGGTGAATTGTGGAAATGTGTGTGGACATGCTAATATAAATTTAGCATTGACAGGGTTTATCAACATGATAAAAGGGATTCAAGTTGTAGCAATGACCTGGTACATTTCCTTCGCTATCCTGACATACACAGGTATATGTTGATATAACTAAATGCTCATTTTTTTCAGAGAGATCTGTAGAAATAGCTGTAGAGGAATGATATAATGAAATAGTACTTTAAATCATACCTTTTTTTTTGTTTTTTTAGTTCTGCAAACATGTTTAATATCTTTGATACTTTGTGATGACTAAAGCACTTCTGAAGGAAAAACTCCCCTTCCATCTGTTAATCGGTAGTGCTAAAAATAGAAAGCCATCTAATCACATGAAATACGATTTCTTGTGATTTGCTTTACAGAATTTTTGACTGAAATGATGACTTGAAGCTTAAAAACCAAATTATGCAATTATATATTATAGCCATGTGTTGGTTTTACCCCCCGCCTTTAAGATGTTGCTGTGGTTTTGGACTTTTTACCAGTATGTCACACAGAATCACAGTCAGGGGCTGGAAGGGATCTCAAAAGATCATCTAGTCCAATCCCCCTGCCAGAGCAGGATCACCCAGGAACAGATCCAGGTGGATTTTGAATGTCTCTGGAGAGGGGGACTCCACAACTCCCCTGGGCAGCCTGTTCCAGTGTCTGTCACCCTCACTGTGAAAAAATACCTCCTCATGTTTACATGAAACTTCCTATGCCTCAACTTCCAGCCATTGCCCCTTGTCCTGTCATTGGGCATCACCAGGGAGAACCTGGTTCCATCCTCCTGGCACTCGCCTGTTATGTATTTATAAACATTGATGAGGTCAATGATTACAGTAGTGTAATAATTCAATTAATTTCTATTACAGTCTACTGTAGTTTCTTAATGTTCCTAGGTGAACCCTAGATACTGCATCTTTATGCTTCTGATAAATGCTCTGGAGTCTCTTACCCCAGTGCTAAGTAATGTGGTAAAGTTCATTAATATGCATTAAATATACTACACAATATCATCTAGTCTAATTTCTGAAACAAGTATAGTTTGTGTTTACATTTTCATTAGAGTATAACATACAACATTTATTTATTTATTTTTAACTGTGCCTAATGTTTGAAAAAGTGCCAGAATCTTTTGAAGTTTGTGGGTTTGGTTTTGACAGTTTGGTTTTGATAGCTTGTAGTGTGCTTGCTGTGTAACAGTATTCTTCTTTTTTAACTATTTAATCCTTAGAGAAACAAATCTTTAGGATTTAATTCCACCACATTAAAATGCTTGCTTTGATAAAAGCACAAGGCTACTCCAGAAATGGGCATCTGGTAGTATGTGGGACTGTAGAGCAACAGAAATCAACTGCTGAAACTCAACGGTGGAAAAAACAATTTTTCAGTGAATTGCACTGGAGAAGTTGAAGTTCAGTAGAGTGCAAAAGAGGGCTGCAGAACAGTGCTGTGCACTGCTGTGTATACACTGTGTGGCAATAATGAGGAGCACAGGCTGATCTAATGGTTCTGCCAGGGGACTGTGTTGGTGCCTGACGCAGCACTGGTGGGGAGCTTAACCATCCCCAGTGGCATTTGCTGGAGGATGCTTCCAAGGAGAGGAAGAGTAATGTCTTCTAATCACATTTCTATTGGCCTACTTGATTTCTCAGATCGTAAATGTTCACAGAATATATGAGGCTTTGTTCACAAAACGTATTTGGTTTTTATATGGTGCCTACTTTAAGACGGAAGGTAATAGAGTATGTAGTAATTAGTATTTTATATAAAGCCTGTGCAGTAACAGAATTATAATTTGTTTTTAAATTATTACAGAACCATGTCAGTTATATTTTTTAAGTATATAAATATGTGGGTATAAACTTTCTTTAGTTATTTAACAATACTAAAGGATATGTCCTAATTACTCATTTTTACATAGGTGTTTGAAAAATCTCTGTACTTTATAAGCAAGCCATGTAGTTTATCTTCTTCATTGGCACAGGGTAATCCTTTACCCATATGAATGGCAGTTAATTTTAATAATTGTTTCCAGGAGTGTCATGATTTTCACAGTATAATCATTGTTAGGATTGGAAAAATAAATTTAGGGTTTTTTTTTTCATATAATTCCAAGTGTTATGCAAGTTGGTTTGTTTTTTTTTTTTTGGTTTTGGTTTTTTTTGTTGTGACAGGAATTTTGTCAATGTCTAAGAGGCAGTTGTTCAATACCCTTAGTAACATGCTTTATTTTTGTTCAGCCCTGAAATGGTCAGGCAGTTGGACTAGGTGATTGTTGTAGGTCCCTTCCAACTGAAATAGTCTATTTTATTCTACATAAATAAATACTAATCTTTCAACCTTCTTTTCTGTTACAATGGAAAATGAACTTATTTTACTTAATACTTATAAGGTATATTATAATTATAGTAAATGGAATATAATAAAGTAAATCAACAGCTTTTTTTTTCTGTAGAAATCAAGTGGGGTAGGATTTTGGTGCTGAACATCAGCTCTGCTGTGTAACTATCTGTTCATTATGTGGTAATACTTGATATTAGACAAATTGATTTAAACACCTTAGACATCTACGTCCTTTGGCCACTAACTTTTATTACTGGCTGTATTCAAGACTATTTTAACAGAGTTTCAAATATGAGGATTGAGACTTCCGACAGCAGGCTTATTTTCCTGCATGCCTAGGTGATATATCTGTGCAGCTTGAAGAAAGAAATGGTCATGTTTGTCATTTGTCTCCAAATCAGACACTTGAAGCTGATGTTGCAGTGACCCGTGAATGGTCAACAAAATTAGTTTGATGCATTGCAGCTACAGGGTCTCCTTGGTTAGTCATTGTGTGTTTTAAGTTTGTGCCTTGATAGCAGAACAAATGATCTGGGGGAACTAAAAAGATGAAATTATTTGATAAAAAAGGAAATTACCTCGATGAAAAATGAGCCATTATGGACTGAAGTAAAGAATGTGTTTTCAGTATTGTGCATTATCACATTATAGCCAGCCAATAACCAGCCAAACCTTAAGACCAGCAGAGGTGTTTTGTGTTGCATGGGTGGTTTTTTTGAGTGATGCTCATTGCTTTAAGGACAGAAGATTTTGTCTTTCTTTAAACTGCAAGTTTATCTACTTCCAATCTCTTATAGGGATCCTATACTGAATTATTACAGGAAAATCATTAATAGTTTAACTACTGTGTTTCTGTGCTGGAAAAAAACCCTAGAACATCTTGCTGTGTCTGGCCAAGATTTGAGGATGTGCTTGAAGCACATGACAATGTTGGCTGAATTAACTCCAGAAGACAGCAGTTGACAAGTGTTAAATCTGCTCTGATTATGGACAGGCAAGTGATTTCTTCATTCAGTTAATTGCTTTGGAACAAGATGCAGGATAAAGGAGTGAGTTCTGTTGCTTTATCTACCTGAAATGCACATTGCCTATAACTTTGACAGGACAAAGCTGCCTTTTGGGGATTTCTTTTGAAGCTTTTGAGGTTTGAAAAGTTCTTATCTGGTGTGTTAATAACTGTATAAGGCAGGGCTGGATTTCAGCCTGATTCCTTACTGATCTTGAAAATATATACAAGATTTTATTTTGCTTATTCCCAAGCAATGAGCCAGCTCTAAAGTACTTCCCATGAGAAAATGTATAGAATTATAGCTCTATAAGTCTGCTGCATAATGTTCTTGTTCTGCACGTGCACCATACTGATGTTGTGCAAGCTTCTGAATTTGGCAAAGCTGGTTCTGAACCAGGAGCATAGGACAGATTGTGTTTCATGTTCACCATGTAACTTTAAAAAATAAACCTTCAGTTACAGGAGTAACATGAAAAAACTAGTTCCAAGTATTCCTAGTGGTAATTGCAAATTGTTGGCATGAGTGACTAGTTTGGCCCTGAAAAAATATGGGGTGGTAACCATGATTATGAGCTGCAGTGCTTTTTAAACTGAATTTGTCACTGTATGTTAAGAAGGTCCTCCTTCACTGCTCTGATACTTATTAGAGCTAAATCCCTAATATCTTAAAACATTTCCAAGACTTATCAAGATAAATACTCACCTTGCTTTTTGTAAAGATTGGAGTACTGTAAAGATTGGATAGTACTGTTCTTTCGAGCCAAGAGTATTTGTATTTAAAAGGACACTGTGCTTCCTGCATTAGTCTGGCAATCTCTGAATCAGGAAAGGATTTCCTAGAATATGCAGGGAATCCTGGACAAACAGAGCATTGTCAAATTGATAAGCGAAGTGTGCTAGAGGATTTGAGTGCTCCTATAAATAGGAAACCAACCTGAAAAAAAAATACATTAAGACCTTGAGGAGAGAGGATCTCAAAGGAAAAAATCTAATCAGGAGATGCTGAAGAAAAACAATACATTTGAAATGGCAGTTAACTAAAAAGAAAGGTCATGGGAGAGAAAAGGCCTGTTGAGGAGGGGTTTTTAGTTTGAAGACTAGAAAGTTTGTGAAGTAAGGCTCAGGAAATCAGGGACTGGTGCTGCCCTGAAATGTAGGATGTATTGGTTATAGTTGCTTCTGGATTTGTTTTCTTCTGCTGCTTAGGAAAGAAAAAAAAAAAAAAAAGCATGTTAGCAGGTTTGGTTGGGTTTTTTTTGGTATTTTTTTTTTTTCAGTAAAAATACATGCATTTATCATAGTCCTTGGGAATTCTTCAGCTGATTAAAGTACTGGCAGAAAGAAGGGGAAAGTACTGGGGAAAGGAGGACAGGGAAGAGCCTCTGTGCCCATTTGAACAGAGCTGCACATTCTTCTTGGGCATCATGATACATTTAGTTCTTTAATTTTGAAAAGCAATATATAAAACCTTTCAGTGTACCACGATTCTCTTGAAGCTATATCCAAATGGCAAACATTCAGTGCACCTCTAAGTTTCAGGATCTGATTCTGCACATGCATTTGCTTTTTATTTTTCTAGAGTGTCAGTAGCTCACTGTCTTGACACTGTGCTTGTGCATAACCTCTCTATCAAAAGTGATGCTTGTTCTGTAGTATTAGTAGCTTTTTAGACAGTGGATTTTTGCAGTTAAGTGCTTGGAAATATGTGGTATATATGGCAGTGAAGTGTAACTGTGCAAGACAAAACACTTAAGTATGTGCCCATATGCACCAGTATTATAAATACTGTAATATAGAGATGTTCAAGAAAATTAAACACTGAGGTTTTTTGGCTCATATGGAAGTGAAAAATAGGTCATGTTAAAGAGAGGAGGCTACTAAGATAAATGTTTAATATTTGGGAAAACCACTAAGTAGCATAGAGGTTTTTTTCCTTTTATTCCTAGTTCATTATAGTTTTACAAAATAGCCTTGAATAAAATTATCCTAAGGGAGGCTGTGCTAAACATTCTAAACTGACATACTCAAAGCTTTTTCTCCATCTCAAAACCTTCTTGAGGGCAATTGTTGTAGTTACTTTAACATTAAGAAAGCATCTTAATAAGACTTTGAGAAATCTCAAATACCAGGTGATTCTTCCACTTCTTTAAAATGTTAATTTTGTTTAAAAGTTATTAGAGGCTAAGAAAAATAGCTAAGTTGCAATCCATGGTGGGGTACTTTTCTGCAAAAGTTACATTAATGTGATATCAGCTAATAATGGTTTATTCTCTTTTGGGAGAGAAGCACAGTGTGTTGTCAAGAATGGCAAATGTCTTGCTCTGCAGAGAAAGGGTGAAGAGAACTATAAATGCTGGGGCAGAACTTTTAAAAGATTATGTCAATTTTATTTACATTTCCCAGTGCAGGGATTCCCCCTCCCTTAATAAAGGAAGATATGAATGAATTAGAATATTAGTAAGCATGTCTCATAAGCCCTTATTCCTCCTTTGATCTTATCTCATGCTTTTTTTTTTGATCAAAAGGTAAAGTCTAGAAGAACCAGTTGGTCAGTTTTAGGTCACCTGTTCCTCCCCACAAGTGTGACCTTTTTACTTATGACCCTTTCACTTAGGACACTCCAATGTGATACACAAGATTTAGCAGTGACTTTGGTTACTATGGGAGCAAATATAAGCAAGATCCTTTTTGAATACCAATCCTTGGTAATAACTAAAAACCATCAAGAGCTGTCACTGCTAGAAGCAGACACTGTCTGAAAAAAGATGCCATTAACTTCAGAAAGTGCAGTCACTTAGAAGGGACAAATAAAGTCACTGAACAGAGAATTGGTTCTGTTCTAGCTTAAACCAGGACACTGTTATCAATTCCTGTTTTAAAGATAGCACTGTTAATGCTATTAGCTACTGTTAGTTTGATATGAAGAATGAGAGAGAAAAATGAGCAGAAGAGTGACTTGAAATAACATAAATCGTTGTGTTGCTTGACCTCTAGGATATATTTTTATTACTGGGGTTAGGAGATTTGTTCTTTATCCATTCAATTAAGATGGAGACTCAGAGAGGCAGAGGAAGAATAGAAAAACTCAAAATGAAGGTTGGAGATTTGTAGTTCCACCTTTCCTGAATTGTGATAGAAATTAAAGTGTCAGAGAGTCTTGATGAACTGCTTTGTCTGTGTTCATAATCAAACCACTTTATGAAAATTGGAATTATTTTGGAACAAACAGGAAGAAATGGAACATCCAAACATGAAAATTGGTTTGTGTGAATGATGACTTTATGACAGCTTTCATCAGAGGTTTGCTTTGGAACTTCTGATAATTGTGTAGAAAGGAAAACTGCACCTAGGTATGCAGAGACATCTTTAGTTCTGCACTAAATTTAGATTTTTCTTAATTTTTTTTTTTGTTGTTGTTGTTATTCAAATAAATGAATCATCATCATCCTTATTTCATAAACGTTCATTTTTGGAGCAAAATAATTTTATTTTGGCTATTTCAATTTTTTTCTAAATCACTTGTCTTTCCCCTTTATTTTTTTTCTATTTGTTTTGTGTATCAGTTAAACTTTCTAAATTTAAGTAACCCATTGCTTCTCTGTAGAAATATTCATCAGCAAGGCTCCATTCCATTAGTGTGGGTCTTTACATCTAAATAGATAGTGACATGTTTGATGAGCTTAGATATCTGAGCCTGCAAAACAGCATAAGTGGGCAGAGTCTGTTGCCCCTTTTTTCTCCTTGTAGTGGATAATGTAATTAAACCCTGAACTTTATACACAGCTCAGCACTGTAAAATATAATGAACACTATTCTTCTGTTTGCAAATGTGGTTGCAAACTGAAAACTTTATGGAGAACTGTTTCTGCTTTATTTAAATCCAATTTACATATCCATTATATCCCTATTACAGAATCTTCTATACAATTTCTACTTGAAAAGTTCTCAAATGTTGTGATACATAATTTTTCAGCTAGGTGGCCGGGAAGTGCAATTTAGAGCACCTAAAATTAGGAATCTAATTTCCCCATCTTCTTGATAGCTAGAGATACATCTAGATGATTAAAAGCAGCTAAGAGAGATGCATACATATGGACAGGGTAAATCCCCTTCTGAATGTTTTAAATATAATTCTACTATATAGGTGACTGAAATAGGCATTTGTGCTTTTAATTTCATTGTGATACATTTGTTTTCACATAGGCTGTACTACTGAGAAATAAGCCACGTGTAAAGTGGAAAAAAGAGTAAATCCTATTTGTGGTCTAAATGCAGAACTGACACTGATTTAACTAAATTGTTCACTAAAGATTATTTACCTAAACTGTGTAGCCAGCTTGTATGACTGTAGTTCAATCAGTTTAAAAGTGTTCAGTACTCCTTCAGCTTAGTTTGTCTTCCAAAACAGTTTTCTCACACTTACCAGACTGCACCATAGGCTAGCTCTGATGTAAATAAGTCAATCTGCAAACCAGTTTAGCTAAATTGGTACAATTTCAGTGTGATTTCTATATAGGCCACTGGTGGTATTAAGGTGTTCAGACTCTCATGAGATATTCTAAGAAACCACTATTGCACGCCTAGAGCTGTCAGTTCTGATCCTGAATGCTTGAAATACCTGGAATGTTCTTGCTTTCAGCATGCAAAGCTTTTCTTGAAATTAAAGTATTTATGTGAAATCAGACTGAACACAGAGTAAGCTACTCAGATACTTGCTTCTGAGCCACTGCTGCCTGTGTTTAATACTTTTATGCTCCTACTCCTTGCCATGCTCTCATTCAGCTGTAAAGCCTGTATAAGCACAGACTGTTGTTTCCATATGTATACCCATATTTGACTTGTGCATGGTTTGACTTGTGTGGCAGGAGCCCTGGTATCCATCAGGGGCTTCCTTAATTGATACTGCTATATAGTCATGAGTTCCCAATGCAATTTGCTGTCAAGTTTGTGACCCCATCAAAGTCAGGTGTAGTTTTAGAGAGATTGAATTTTTTATTTTTTAGGAAGTCAGTAAAATAATCTTCATTGCATTCTAGCATGTCTTATTAGTGTTACTGGGGAAGAACTGTGACAGCTGCCAGCATTATTGCTATTTATAACATCACATAACTACCAAGTGATGTCTTTCTCATTCTTTACATTTGTGCTAAATTCCCTCCTTGTTCACAACTCACAGCAGAGCTGTATCATGCTTTTGGGACATGCTGTGGCTGCATGAACCCTGTGGAGGCAGACCTCTAAATCTGTTACTTCAAAGTTAGTGATTTCTGTTCCCTCAGCACAGCCCAGCTTCAGCCCTTCCAAACCAAGAAGTAGAGGCTTGGATGGCTGCACTGCACAGGAGGATTGATGTGGAGCTGGGGTGTGTTCAGAATCAGCAGAGAAGTTAATGCAGTAAAAAGCAGGCTCTTTTTTTGTGCTGGGTTGCATGCAGAAGGTATCAAAGGGTGAGGTCTGTTCATCCTCTGCCATGTCAGGCAGTGAGAGCAGTACTGAAGAAGCTACTGGAATGGACCCGAGGAAGTCACACTAGAGCATCAGTGACCTTAAAAGCTGTTTTTCTGCATGAAAAACAATCCAAATGGAAGCCAGCATGCTTTCCTTTTAAAAAGTGTGTAAATAGTCTTGTTCAAAGGGAAAGTGAAACAGGGGCTCAGCAGGAAGCCTCAGACTAGACTGCAGTAGGCACACACCTGCTCAGCAGTGCTGTTGTTCAACTGGAAAGCATTACATGCCTGTGCAGCATCACGGTAGCTCTGCTTAGTCTCTTTTTACTTTATGAAGATGGACACATTCTGTAACTGTACATTCTAGATTTTCTGGTTTAATTTATGACAAATTATTAGGATGAATTTTGCCCCTTGTCCTCTTTAAAATTCTGCTGCTACCCACCCCTATTCATTTTGAGGAAATGAACATAGACCTCTGTGTGAGGTGGGGTATGAGACATGTCCTTTTATTTCCTTTAAAAGTTTTGTAATTAATTTATTACCTATAGAGCAGGCAATCTGGTGAAATCAAATACAAGAATCCTAGTACAGACTTTGAATTTTTTTTATTCAGGATCACCGTGTTTTCTGTAGTGCTAAGAGAGTTTCCCTTTCTTTGGATTAGATCTATTCTTCCTTTGTGGGAAGTGAAAATGTTAATGTAACTTGGAAAGTAATCAAGAAGGGTGTTATTTTTATATGGTGTGTTTGAAAGAAACAGATTGGGAGATAAAATGAAGGATAATATGGTGATGCTGTAAAGACCACCTTGGCTTCATCATTGCATGCCAAGCTACCTTCTCAACACTGCATCCATCCAAGCTGACTTTTTGATCAGGATGACTAATATACTCACTGGTCTGAATGCACAGTTCACTGCAGTGTGGTGTTCAGCAGTGGCAGAGAGGCTGGAGAACAAATACAGACTTTCTGTCAGAGGCCAAGAACTGCCCTCCAAACAAGCCAGGTTAAACAAAGCAGTAGGGAGAAACTGTTTCTGCTGGTAGCCTGCCCATTGCTATTTTGTGTTTCCAGAAGCTGGA
Organism: Ceyx melanurus; assembly: GCA_024611195.1. NCBI lineage: Eukaryota > Metazoa > Chordata > Aves > Coraciiformes > Alcedinidae > Ceyx > Ceyx melanurus. The sequence continues at coordinate 44,555 of JANHGL010012344.1, read as the reverse complement.
AGCCAACTCTGTTTGCTAAGCTGCAATTAATGGCTTCACTCATTTCAGAGGAAACCATCTTGCAGTGCACTAGAAGGAGATTGATTGTTTGACTAAATGTCATTGCAAAAGTCATAAATTAAAAAATAAACAAACCCTTCCTTTAAATTTCAAAGCAACAGGTCTTGCCAGTGGTCCTCTAACCTGGTCATGTATCTGTTTCATGTTTGTATTATTGTTTCCAGCAGATAAAGGTTGTGAGAACCAGAGGTTTTGCTGCTTTACTGGCTGGTGAGTGCTTATGTGGTGTGTTGTCTCATACTGATGGATTTCTTTAATTAAGTTTGTTCGTAAATGTAGTAGGATTTATTACATTTTCAAATGTTTGTAGCCACTGTAGGATCTGACTTAGCAGAGAAATTGATGTTTCCTGATTTTGAACTCAAAGGACATATAGACTTCCAAGGTTTGGCTGTTATAGAGCTTAGGTTTAATTTTGGATCCAAACTAATGTTTTGTTTAGTTTGGAGCCAGGCAAACAATGTGGAAAGGCATGAACTTTCTTATTTACTTCAGTGGATGCTGAAACCAGGTTTTGATTGTGTTAGTGCCGACGTCATTAACCTTTTAACTGATGAACACATTAATTAAAAAAAACAAACCCTCTTATTTTTATTATGTAATCTTGTAAGAAAATGTCAAGTCCATTAACTTGAAAAGATTGTAGCTTAAGGACTGAGACTAAAACTGAATATTCAGACAGACTGATATCATAAAAGATATTTTCATTAATTAGAATTGTAGAGTTCTAATATTATGAAGAACATACTCCAGAGCTTGTATGACTTCTATGTTGTGGCTTGTAAGGCTTTGTTGGTATTTTATAAAGCATTGTCTTAGGCAAAAAGCTATATATTGAACACCTATATAAATATTTCAGATTATTTCCTTTCAATGGTATCTGGTACACAGAAAAATATGGAAAATAAGAAATACTTGTTTGTATTAGCCTCAGTCCTAAACACACTGCAGTATTCCTCCCTGAACATATACCCCTTGAGCTTTACCAGTGTACTTCTGCTCTCCTCCTGGTGCAGTACTTCTGAGAGGCTCTCTGGTGGGTCCAGTAGCAAAGTCTCACTCAGGGAGAGTTAGTGGCTGTCACCCAGGAACACAAATAGGTGATGCTGCTTCCCATGGTATTTGCTTGAATGGGTGTGCCAAGATCATTGCATCTTCCATTTACTACATAAACTCCTGTTGATTATTATCTTTTCATTGGTTGTCTTGGTCAAATTCTCAAGTGTACCTAAACTGCATTGATGACTGATAACGTATTTGTGGAAAAATGGGGGAAAAAAAGGAATAAGGTAATGTTTTACTGTTATCAAGTCTTCTGGGTATAATTTTTTCCTTATATCCTCTGTTCTTGTAAGCTTGAGTTTGTTTTCTTTATGAAACAAAGATAGATGTGGACAGAAAAACTGTCTATTATGGACTGATCTATATTAACATTTAGTATTTCAATGTGTTATTTAACTAAGAAATCCATTATTTTTATCTCTCAGGTGACTGTCCCTGGTTAGACATTTAAGGCTTTCTGGGGAAGTGATAAGAAAACAGGCAGAATTTATAGCTCCCTGCAGGAGTTTTACAATAGCACCATTAGAGGGTGAAACACCCTGGATGTCAAACACCCAAAGCAAAACTGACAGACCACTTAGGCCAGAGAAGACGATGTTGTGTTCTCAGGCTGCCTGAAATGTGTACCAGTACATCTGAGCAGTGTGCACTCTGATAGCTGTTGTCTGGAGGAGGTTCATTAATTTCTGAATAGTTGTCCTTTGAGAGGGAAGATCTAAGTCATGGCTCAGCATTTCAGCAGAAGTAAGAGTTGTGTACAGAGTTAAAAAAAAAAAAAGAAACCCCAAACTGGTATACTTGGTGGTCCTGATGAGCTCATTAAATCTGAGGCTCAAGTAGAAAGAGGCAAATTTTAGAATAATGTAATAGAGGAGATTTCTTATGTAAACATTAATATCTTCTATTAAAAACCTGTGTAGATAGAAGCAGCAAGTCCTCATGAATGTTTCTTGGCTTTTTAAAAGAGTTCATTATGCAGAAATGTCTCTTCTGCTCATTTTAAAGTTTGGACATTAGACTTAATTGATTCATAAGAAGGCAACATGAGTAATAGGCTGTTATTAATATGCATAACTTAAAAAGGTGAGCTTTTATCTGCTGAATTAATAAGTGAATTTTAACAGAAATGGTCCAATTACCAGCAGAAACAGAACAGAATTTCTTTGTAGACAAGATAGAAGTAAATATTATCTATTTGGATTTCTATTAAATTTTACAGAAACAAAAAGCCAAGTGGAAGAGAATGATAGAAGTTTCAATGCGAGAAATCACAGCAGTTAACTTCTCTGTAACACCAACTATTCGGAATTAATGGAGTATGACTTCATGCAGGTAAGGGAAGGACTTTTAAAGGAGAAAGAAGTATCATCCGTAGACACACCACTTGAAAAAAAACCCCAACAAAATAAATAAACAAAAACTTTAACAGGCATCTCTGCAAAGGGAAAACGGTTCCTTTTGCACTGGTATTTGGAATGCCTACTCAAAATTATTTCTTATATGCTTCTGTAATTTGTGCTATGATGCATCTTTAAGATGTGCATGTAAACATTGTCCAGGTGTCACTAAGCTATTGTAGAAGTGCATAGGCTTGTTGCTGGCCCAGTGAATGTTAGCTGTCCTGTGGGGGCCAAGTTACCTAGAGCCAGTGGTCTAAGATTCTGCTGTCAAGTCCCACTTGACTGATGTGATGTCACCTTGTAGACTTGTATGACTCTGTCCTCTCTTCTAGAGAACATAGTGGACTTACTTGTATGTATATAGGGACTTTCCTTTTCCATACACTGGAGAATTAGGAGCTATGTCCTACATGCTCTCTCTCCTCACGTAATATGAAGTATTTTGCACAGCACTCAGTTTTGACTTGTCTCTGTTGATGAAGCTAATCAGTCCCAATCACATTTTCAAGGTTTAAATGACTGTTTCTCATTGAAAACTCAAAGCAGGAGAAATACCATTTCAACTAAATGGTAATTTCTCACCAAGATAAAGTTATAAACTAGTCAGAAATTTAGACCAGAATTATTTTTTTGAAAGCATAGTTACTGGTTGCAGGAAAATAAGGTTTTGAGGAGGAAAAGAGTTTGTACAACTTGTTGGAGGAGTGTACTGCTGCTGTGCATGTGCCCTGCAGATGTGCCAGGAGCCCTTTTGCATAATTATTGCATAGAATGTCTGTTATTTGAAGAAAAAAAAATCCTTAAGTATATTAATATTTTGTTCTAGAACTAACAGAAGTTATTTTGCACTCCTTAAGCACACTATGCTCAGGGGTGTTTCCCAATCACTGTAGTATGAGTTGAAATACGAGCTTACTCAGTTCAGTGATCTGTTTGACATGGTAATGAACATGGGCAGAGTCTGAGGTGAAGCCCTTTTGTACAGGAACGTCAGCAGACACATATGCCCACAACGTAGGTTGGTTTTGGTATTAATATTCTTGCTTGCAGGACTGTCAAAGTTAACTGTCTCCAGCAGATGTTTTGCCAGGAGTGTTGAGTTTCTGATGCTGCTGGAAGGTTTTAATCTGAGAGATGCTACAGTGTGTTTCTCTGGCACTCTGAATGTTGTAGAACAATTTCCTTTCAGAGCAATGCTGTTAAAGAGAGAAAGAAATGCTAAAATAATAAAGGCATATATCTTGAATATTTGAATTTATAAAGTTCCTTAAATGATCAAAGCAGCAAATAATTCAGTTAAAAAAAAAGAGGGGATAAAAACCAGAAAATACCAAACCTGCTCTGGTTATGTGATGGGTTATGCTTGTTTCTAAAAATCAGCTTACAGTTTGAGAAGTGCTGGTATTATTTTGTCAGGTGTACAGAAATGCTCACCTTGGGTTCACTGTGATCATTCAGATTGTGGTCTTCTGCCTGGGGCTTTGAAAGAAGTCCTCTTTATGTCCTCTTGTCTTCATTCCTCTGTCTTATAAATTAATAATTGGCCAGGTAAATCTGGACACTGAATGCATTTGAACATACAATAGTGAGGGAGGTGAGGAGTGACCCACACAAGAACATTCTGAACTCACTATTTAGAATACACATCATGAGAGGATTTTCAGGGTAAAATGAACCTCATGGTTGTGTGTTAAGACAATATTTCTTCAGTGGAGGAAGGGCTATAGTAACTGTGGTGAGGAAAGAGGTAGGAAGGGTAGTTAAGAAAATGCATATGTGTGTTGGAAGGGCAAAACGAGGCAACTCTGCTCTCACTTTTGTCTGTCCTAGGAGTAACAAGTAGTTCCAGACAGGCTTGTTAGGTGTGATAGACTCAATCTGCTTCATATAATTTCTAGTATGATGATCAACTAGCTCTCTTTTTGGAAAAATCCTTTGCATCCATGAATAACTGCTAGATGTCCAACCAATAGCTTTTAGACAATGAAGTTTTTTCCTTTTTTTTTTTAATTTTTTTTTTTTTATGTTTTTTTTGTGATAGCAGAGATGGTGTTTTGCTCTGTATGTAATTCCAGCATGTAGCCAAGGCAGCCATTCTTTCAGTTGTTGCCTACTGGTATTATAACTACATAAAGAAAACTGAGCAGTTGAATAATGCTAGAGAGGTCTTCCAATCCCAGGGAAACCATGGTGGCCATCATGGGAAATGATTATTTGAAGGAGTCTGCTAAGGTAAAGATAATTCTAGCTTATCTAACAATTTCTAATAGAAAACAGAACTTGAAACAGCATTTTTTACTGTCCATCTCTCTTATGTAGAAACTCTACTTGTCTTAAAACAATGGAAACTAGAATAAGCTTTTAATTTTTCATAATGTCTACTCTATTTGGGAGAGATAGAATACGATGAAGAACAAAAAGAGATGCAAAAATGCCTTTTTTTTCACTCTGTGTTTATTTCTATTTGGCTTTCTATCAATAAAGTATGTTTGAATGAATAACAGTTTTCTTACCCAGATTTTCAGTGACTTCAAAACAAATTGGCTACTAATAATGGGAATAGAATTTGGCAAACGACTACCCTAAATCGGCAATGACATTTGTTAAATCTGTCTTCTCTTTCTTTGTTAGAATATAATGGAGCTAGTAATCTGAATATATTTTCTCTCCAATGGAGAGTGATAACTACTAAAATTATTAATGCAGTGCCAGTCACTTAAACATGTGGTATTCAGTAGGAATAATAGTCTTTCTTTTAAAACAATTTTCACTCCTACGGTAATAATTTCATTACCTACTTAATGTCATGTTATTATTAAATGGAGTGTACCTAAACATTTTTCAGAAAAGATATTGCTGACTCTTTCAAATTAGTTTTGGGTCTAATTAAAATTCTACCATAACAAATCAGGCATTTTGGGATTTCTAAATTATTTATTAATTTATTAAATTGACGATTAAGAGCCACTAGAACAGAGAGAGACACAGAAATGCAAATTGCTGAGATATGATATATTTGATCAGTCACATGGAGTCTTTCTTCCTTGTGGAATTGTTAGATGCAAAGTGCCAAGTGTCTCAGGACTCAATTGAAAATTAAAACTTTGACATTTGAATGTGCTGCTGGTCAGATGAGATGTTACAGGGGTTGATGGGGCAGAGTAAGAACATTTGACATGTTGAAGCTCATGGGAGTATTTGAATGGATAAAAGAGTAGGAGAAACCCGTTTTGTAAATCTGTGATATTAGTCATTATCTTCAAGCCCAGAGCCTGTTAAGATTCCATTATGAGGCAAGTAGGTCTGGTCTTCCTGAGAGGTTTTCTAAAATTAGGCTTGTGAAACGTGCCAGAAGAATACTACCCCCAGTGAAATTGCAGGAGGGGTCATATTATGATTCACCTTTTGTGTTCTGAGTGCAGCCATGCCTTTTTGATTTGTGGTAGTTGTGTTTTTTCGCTCTGGATCGGATGTTTATACTGGAACAAATCTGCTTTTATCAACGCAGAAATGTTTGAGATAGAAACGTTTGAGCACTGATATTGTGAATTTAGCTGCATCCACAACTCTAGAGTTAGAGAAGTATCGATTGATTATATTTCTTCTACATGCAATGGATAAAACTACTATCATATTAGACTTTGTTCCAAAAGAATAATTAAATGATACTCTGTCATCTTGTTGTTGAAGTTTTCCTTGGCTCAGAGATGCAATTTTCAAAGAAGATAAGCTATTTGCCAAATTGTATTGCATGCCAATAATGTTTCAGTTTATTAAACTGCTTTGTGATTTCTGGTTGACAAATGTCAATAGTCAGATATATCACCCATCTTGTAAATTGCTGTAAATTGAATTTAATGAATACAGGTGTAGTTCAGTGGAACAACTCTCATTTATACCATAATAGAAGCTCACTTTTTTCTCTTTAGTGGATGCATCAGAAAGCTATTATAATATCTCTTGCTTTATTTCAGTTTTGTTTCTATTTGCTTGGTTTTTTTTCTCAGTATCACTATCCTTTATTAAGTAGGGAAAACCCCTCAGTTTTGTATGTGAGAATTCTATGGCTTTACTTTTAATAAATATTCACATCCTTAGTTTTCTGCTTGCATATCAGACATGAAATAGCATTTGCTTGTTTTGTCTATTCAGAGGAAAATTGGCTTGGGATAATTATTTTAATTTTGTGAGAGACAAAGGAATTATTATTTTATATTGCATCAAAATAAAATGTGTGAGAGGTATTTGCTTAAGAGTTTGATGTGAGGTTCTTCTGGGCATATCTGGAAAGCTTTAGAAATTAATTTAATGTGGAATGGAAGCCAAAATGTAGTCCTTCTTATGGGACTGTGAAGAAATTCAGTAGAATCACAGAACAGTTGATGCAGGAAGGGGCTTCTGGAGATTGTCTAGTCCGGAACCCTGCTTAAGCAGGGCCACTTCAAGCTGGTTGCTCAGCACTGTGTCCAGTTGGCTTTTGAATACTTCCAGGGATGGAGACTCCACAACCTCTCTGGCAACGTGTGCCAATTGACCATCTTTGTAGTAAAATTTTTTCTTTGCATTTAAACATCATTTAATAGATTCTGTTTTGTGACAGGTACTCTTGTCCTTTCACTAGGCACATCTGACAAGAGTCTGGCTTCTGTCTTCTTTCATTTCCACTGGTGCACGGCTGAGCTGGGTCAGCCCTAAATTTGTCTTAAATTATCATGATGTATCTGCACCAAATTGTATGGAGAAACAAAATATTAACATACAGCTCTAGATTTTTTTAGGGAAAACAGTATTCTTAGTATTCTAGTTGGTGTTATTAGTATTGCATTTTAATGAGTTTTCAGTATTTAAAAATATCACTCATTTGATTAGAAAATAAATAAACATTGACTATACTGGAAGAAAGATAAATTTCTGTTTCAGAGAAGACAGCACCTTCTTATTGGACATACTCTTGGCTCTTAGATGTCTTTAGCTCAATGAATAAAATTAATATGCATTTATAAAACAATTTACTTCTACAGTGTCACTTGGCAGAAAATATTGATAGCGCAGCATGAACCCTTAATAGGGAGGGTTTAAATAGCTGCATTGTCATTTACAGGTGAATTTTCTGTTAAAAATATGCAAGACATCAGCTAGTTAGTTTTCAGCCATTAGGAGAGTAGAGGAAGATTTTTATTTCTTCCTTTGCAGCAAGGAAGAAATAAAGCACAGGAAAGTCCAGTTGTTTACTTCACAGCATGGGAAGGAAATCTTATTAACCTCACCTGCCATACTAAGGGGCGAAACCATTTTTCTCTGTTAAAGCTTGTGTAGCTTTCATGGGTTCATAATTGCCAACTCTTTGAGCAATGCATGGGAAATCTCCTGTTTCACACCGGCAAACATTTCAGTAAATCACCATGAGCTATGAGCACAGCACCCCAGAGTTAGAAACCTAGCTTGGATAAATAAGTGTTTGTGTTTATAGTTTCTCCAGTGCTGAGACATTTTCCCACTGTATAGAAAATTTTAATGATTTGAAGCAGACTGTACTCAGGGAATCGAAGCAGCTGTTGCCAAAGCTCTTTTCTCTTGACATCCTGTGTTTGGTGTCTTCTGTGATCTTCAGAAAATCATATTGTCTGGACAGCTCTATTGACTCTACCGCTAATCTCCACCATTGCTCCTGAACTGCTAAAGTAATGGTTGAAAGCTCATACACAGTGCTACTTCTGGCCTCAAACAATTCAGGATGCATCAGTGTTTCCATTGTAAGTCATTGTTTTCAGAACGTCACGTTCTTTCTGCTATGAAATATTATTGACAAGATATGTTTAGCAACAAAATTTGATTTTAATAGATTTGTTTTAACAGAAAGCTCTTGAGAATGACAGAGATGGTCTCTGGCTTGGGTTCAAAGCCTGTATGCTTCCCACGGATTGCTGTCTTTCCTGGCCCCATCCTTCCCAGCATCATCCTTCCTTTGGAAGGCTTTGCATTACAATGAAAGGATAAAAGGCTGCTATGAGGGCTTTTCTCCTCTGAGTGCTTAGGTTAAGAGCAACAGCCTTACTTTCATCCATACTAAATGTCAAATTTGAATCCAGTTTGGTGGAAAATAAACAGTTCTGTTATTAAGACATTGAAACACAAGGTTTGCCGATTTGACCTGTTCAGGTTCTCTGCTAAAAAAATATATATTTATTCATTAAACGTCTCTTCAATAGCTTCAACAGTATCATGAATAAAATTCATTTATTTCCCTTTCAGATAAGTAGAAATCATGACGATTTATTACTTAGAGGAAAAAGAAGAATTAGGTGGAAGATTAGTTTCCAGTATCATGGTCTGCTCATTTTAAGCCTGTAGCTTTGTACAGGGGAGTGAGCCTTTATGTAAATAATTTTGTTGCTGCCTTGATGGGACATACATGCCTTGAGGTGATTGCTTCTTGTGATGAACATGTACACACAGAAGGTCTGAGTTAAGGCAATAGGACATTAGCTTCTGCACTTGTCCTGTGAGAAGTCTGCAGACTGTGTTTGTGGAGGATAATTACAGTTCTTCTGGGAAGTAAAAATCCCCTCTCTTCAGCAGCTGCAGCATATAGGATTAGGTATCACAGGGCATTGCCTTGGATTATAAACAGTCTGATTACTGAGCCTGAAAATCTGGTCCTTTAAACTGCCTGCTGTTTAATTATGCTTCTTTGTCAGGATTTGGGATTACAGCAAATGGCTCCCAAAGGCAGAGGTACCAGAAAGAGATTGAAAGCTGCCCTTACACTTCAAGATATACTCGAAGTGGCCAGTGGCCCTGTGGCCAGTCAGGACTGTATGTGCATGTGTGTATGTACTGAGGGGAGAATGAAGTTTCTGTTTACAAAGAAATGTAAAGAACACTAGGAATTCCTTGAGTATTTGCTCATCTGGGAGTAGCTGGGGAACTTTCATGAAGCGGACAGCCATGGGAGTGCTTAAGGGAGTACTGCTCAGGAAGTGTGGGTGCAAGTAGAAAATGTATACTCTTGTCCATTGACCAGTTTTTATGTTTCATGTTGTTCATGCACTCTAATGGTAAAATCCATGGTGCAGGCTAGTTTAGGCTTTCCTGGGACTAGGAGAACTCATGCTAGCCAATAACAGAAAATTTGTTGAAGGTAGAGCTTGCTAAATTTATGGATGAAGTTGAGCAACAAGGTTTCTAGAAACTGAACTAACTGGTCCATGGATATGACCATTTGGTGATCTCCCCAAAGGGAGATGTAATTAGCATTTATAGCGTTCATTTGTATCCTTTTTGCAGCCCCCAGTTTCCAGGGATTGTCCCCTAAGCTTCCATTGTACATACTGTCTTCTCAGGGTGTTTTGTTTTGGTTTTCTTCTCTTTTTTTTTTTCAGCATGTGAGAGTGGCTGCAAGTAGGTGGACAAAACAGGTGGGATCTGCTGATTTTTTAAGTCCAAATGTGTCATTGAGCCCATGAATGGTTTATCATGTTCATATGCTCAGAGCTGTCACCAGTATTACAGCTAGGGGAGGATTCTCACCCAGGTCAGGAGCAGGTTAGTTTGTTGATTTGTTATCACTTTAATTCACTGCAGAATGGGGTCTGGGCCACTTCCTTGAAGCATTAAGTCTTTTCAATGACAGAAATGTAAGGGTTTGTTTGTTTGGGAAGGGGTTTGTTTTCATGAATAGGAAAGCCATGTTTTGCTTTAAACAGAATGTTGTAAAGGACTTGTTAGCAGCAACACGGCATCACTTATTTTAAAAATAATAAAATATTGTCTACTTGCCTGCAGTAGTCATACTTGTCTACTTGGTCTGTGAGAGGCTAACTTTGGTGACTCTAGTAACATGTTCTGCTTTGTTGAATGAGGTCTGAGCAGGTGAGCCTGGCATTTTTCACCTTCTGAGTGTTTGATTTTTATGACTTAATTAACATTTTTAATGTACTTCCATATGAATGGAGCATGCTTATTACTTCTACTATATTGCTTTATGCAAATCGGTTTTTGAGAAAAATTCTGAATAGAAAAATATCACATTCTTTTCAGTTATAAAGAAAAGGAAATGTAGGAAAATATCTACAGTGATACAAAAAGTACTTTTTCAATCACTATGAAGTATTTATATTTTTCCTTTTATATTTTACCTTTTCATAATGTATTTACTGGGTAGTAATAGCTTTGAAAGATAAAGCTTTTATTTTAGATCTGATGTTTAAAGAAAACAAAATATAAAAGCAATAGGCAACTGCTTCAACGGTTTTTCCATTAGCTACATTCCAGTCCCTCATGAAATATGTCCCTCAAAAAATGTTTTTTAGTCCTGAGGTGGATTTCTCTCTCTCTCTCTCTCTCTCTCAAAAAAAACCCCAACTCTATAAATAAGATTACAAATGTTTAAAAAGGATTGAATATTAATTCAAACTAAATTTGTGCCAAGGTAGTGCACAAATATTGTACCTTCTCACTCAGTATATTTTTTATTCAAACATATTAACAGATTTCTGTGTTTAATGAAAAATTTTGAGCTTGTGTTGCCACTACATAGGCTGCAGCTGTTCTGAAGAGTTGACTAATGATTGCTCTTTCATGTACATCAGTGAAAGAATCATTTAGCCAAATGGTATTTATCAGTTGTATGTGAGCTATGAGAGTGTTTATCATGGAAACACAATTTGTCTTTTCAAAAGACATGAAAAACCCTTCAAAATCTTCTGAATGCATCATTGGTCCAGGCTGTTTTTGGAAAGAAAGCTGCTGACTTCAGAAGGTTTTGAATCTTATCAAATTATCTGCCATACTGTCTAACTTCCAACTTTGAAACTCCTGGAACCAAGATCTTTCACACTGTTAGAGGTGCAGGAGGCAGCACCATCACAGCTCATGGCCCAAAAAAGAAGTGTGCTGTGATCTGACCTGTGGGTTGGACATGCAAATGTCTTGGGAAGGGTCTCGAGGCTGACCCTTCTTGGGATGATTATCTGGACAATGATAGGCTGACCAGGTTATTGAAAATACTTATTGTGGGTTTTTATGTATGGATAGATAGAGGTAATAATAACAGAAGTATGGTTTTCTCCATTATTCCTTAAATAATTGGAATTCTTACCAGAAGAAAGATGACAATATTTAATTCTGTAAGCTTTGCGAGCTAAAGGATTGTTAAACTTTTCAGCTTAAAATTTCTCACTTTTTAATTACTTTAAAATATTTATTATATTTTAAAGAAATGCTTTTTTCAGTTGCATTTTGTGCTGCCGTCTAACACAAATTCTGCTTTTTTTAGCAGTGCTTGTGCCTGATTTTTTTTAAAAATAAAAATCTCCAACCTTCTTTGCCTGTTTTCCATGTGATATAATGCCTTTTGTGAGAGGTACTGGCAAGGAACTGAGGTGCAGAAACTGTGAAATACATGAAAATTCTAAAAGCATCATATAAAACATTGAATGTGTAAGTGTATAAAGCTCACACAGCATATTATCCTACTACATATTTAACAGTTTTTCCTGAGCAGTAGTCAGCTAGTGTTGGGAAGTTCATTAATATTTTATTCTGTAAGATGAAAAGTAACCATGTAGCAAACATACAAGACCTACATTTTTTATTTTCTTCCTTTTCTTGGGGGTTATGTTTTCATATCAGCCTTTCATCTCCCACAGACATTCTAGAATTATTCCCATCAACTTAATAGTACTCATGGCTGAGGGCAGAAGTCATCAGCTAGAGGTTCCCTTAGAAAAGAACTGATCTAACCACCAGATTGTGACTGTTTCTTTTGTCTTGGGGCAGTTTATGGGGAAAAAAAAAAGGAGGGGGAGAGTTCTGAAGCTATAATGCTGAATGTCAAAATCAAAATGCAGTTTCAACCTTTTCTGCTGCTGGGAACTGTAATGATGTGTAACCTTCTAAACAGAGGACAGAAGCAGAAAGCTGGGATGTTGGCAGATGGGCTTTTTGATGGAGCAACTAGCTGAAGAGAAACCAGCCACCCTGTATGAGACGTTTGGTTCTGGTAGTCAGGCAGATATAATTCTACTAAAGATGGAAGAGAAATATGATTTACAGGTAAAAATACCTTTTCTTCGCTCAGAATGCATAGATGGGAAATAGGAAATGCTTTGTGTAAGCTGTTCAGGTAAGAAACAGAAAAAAAGCAGAAATAGTGGAGGTTGAAGACAGTCACTGTGAATTTAATTATCTAGATCATCTAGACAACTCAGAGAAAAGAATTCTTTCTGCCTGTGGTGCAGAGTGCACTGTTGGGATGGATTGTGTTTGATCTGGAGGAGGCAAGCTTTAGGCTGGTAAAAGTGGCTGACATACAGAATATCCTTCAAATATACAGATATATTAGATGGAATGTTTTTGTTTTTTGTTTTTTTTTTTGTCTGGGCAATTAATTTCTTTTACTGCTTATTGACAAGCATCTATTCAAAATTGAATACTGTTTTATGGCTTCTCCCCCACCAAGGACTTCTGTGGCATTGGCCCTCATTTTAAAAAGTTTCATCCTTGCCTTCCTTCTTGCTGAGCTATATCTCACTCTCATTTTTCTGTGTAAATCAGAGTTTTCTCTTTTCTGTGGCAAGATTTCAGGAAAGTCAACTGAACATGCCAGTACAAGTTCCCCAGATGTCACATCACATGCATGGTATCTAGGACAGGAGGAAAGAAATGATCTGTGTATTGTAGTTGGAGGCAGCAGAAAGGAAAGCCTTCAGCAGCTGCCAACATTTATTTAGTACACATGCTGAAACCAGGCAATCATTCTGCAGCTGTAGTTCTGAGGTGGCCAGGAGATCATCTGTAAAGTGCCAGGAACACAATAACTCTCTTTAAAAAACAAAACCAAAAACCAAACAACTTGTAACTTGTAAGCAACTTCTGAAACAGTACCTTGGAGCAGAACACAGATGCAGTAGAACAGCCAAGAGCACTCAAGTGCATGGCTGGGGGAAGGATACAGGACTCAATGGAAAAGAGACAGTACACACCAGCTTAAGATTTGTCATAAGTCTGTGTTTTATAATCTTTAAAATGTATGATAGTGTTATAAGTTATCTGTGTAAATCACAAGACTGGATAAACCAACAACCATAGAAGATATGTACAATACCCATAGCTCCACACTTGAGACTGAGGTTTCAAAATGAAAATTTACTGAAAGTTCAGGATAGTTTGTGATTTGTGTGTAATAAAAATGTGTATGTTTACACATACAATAGTTGGAGGAGAGAAGGGTCTTTTCACAGCCTGTTGAACTGTATTGGGAGCACAGAACACATTGAGCTGTGCTGCTCTATTCCAACCTATACAGTCTAAGAAGGCTGTACAAATGGTCTGAACTTGCCTCCCTTGAAGGGCTTTTGTTTTGCAGATTTATCAATAAAGCTGAGTATTGCACTTATATGTAGTACCTTTATATCTTCTTTTTTTTTATTATTATTTTTTTTTCTTATGTGCATGTATTTATTGCAAGGGTGGTCGTGAGGGTTTAAGTGGTGTGGCATAGCTTTGATGTGCTGGAACTCCCTGAGTCATCCTTCAGATTTTCAAGTCCTCACTGTTTTTCCATGTAAGCTTAAACCTATTGCAAATATTTGAAGCTTTTAGGCTTTTCTCTCAGCACGTTTATACCAGTAGAGTACCACTAAGTATTACTTCTTTACATTCATGGTCCTAATTGACACTGACTCTGAAGGTAAAACAGATGGAATTTGTTTGCTTATTAATTATGCAAAAATGATAGTTTATTTAGCTGCTGCATTTTAATGGACAAATGAACTATGTGGGTGGGGTGAGTACTACACAGTGTGTAGCTGTGTAGAGGGACTGACTACAATCGCTTCAATTCACTGTGGTTTCAAGTACACCTGTTCTCCATTGTGGTTTTCAGCTGGAAAATCTGCCATCTGGAATCAGATCAGGTTTAGGACCAAAAAAAAAAAAAAAAAGAATGGCTATAAATTTAGGTCAAAACAGTTTTTTTCTCAGCTGAAAGAATGCAATTTTGCAGGGAACTTGGTAACAGAAACAACTATTTGTCGAGAAATGTAAGGATAATTAGAAAGTAGAGAGCTTCAAATCATATGCTAATTGCTGATGAAAGCTGAAATGAGGGAAATATGTGAGGTATATTTTCACTGCTTTAAATTCTGCAGATTGCATTTAATCAGAACCTGATTCAGCTTGAAATGGCTATTTGTTGAAATTCCACTTTATATGTTCTGAGAGACAGAATATAAATCTCTTGTGATTCTAGTTTGATTTAAAAGGAGTGAACTGGAAAATATAGGAAGCAGCAGATGACGGGTGTGTTATTTGACCGGTGCCTAACTTCATTTACATTATTGACAGACAGAAGATCTTTTTTTTATAGCTGGACAAAGTTTGATGGAAGATTCTTTAAGCTATTTTGATTTTGAAAGACACTGCACCAACCCAGTTTCATAATACTAGCCCAGAAACTCAAGAAACTATATTTCTGGGTATCTGGTAGTATAGAAAAAGGAAATAATTAAGGTGGGATAATTAATCTTTTCAATTATTTTGAGTTATCTTGCAAGCATGAAGAGTTTGTGGCTATGTAGGTGACTTACTAAAAAGAACTAATATGTGAAGAAAAAGAGGAATACTTTGTATTATCAAATCAGTATTTTAGCGGTTAATTAATTTTATAGTGTGGGACAATAAAAAACAAAAAGATGAGCTAAAGTACACCTTTATATACACTAGTGACAGTGCATTGACCTCAGGGGGATTGCAGAGCTGTAACAACTGCTGAAATGTGTCTGTTAGGAGGGAGCCTGAATGACAGTTTCCTCCACTGCTAAAAGCAAAGGCAGATCCCCTTGTCCTGCAGACACCCAAGAAGGTATTCCAGCTACTTGTGTCTTTATCACCAGGATGGAGGTTATTGTGACCAAAGGATCCCAGCAGTGAGGAAGAATTGTTTATCCATTTGTTGTTCAGGTCTTCCAAAATGCTTTAGGAAGGCATTTAGAGCTCAGATGAAAAGCTTTGCTTTGAAATGAAATAAGGATGGGGAAAGAGTGGTAATGCTGAGCTACTCTGGTAGCCTTCAAAATAGTCAACGATGTCTCTTCCCTAACACTCCAGTCACTACTTTGTGGTGATTACTGTTTCCTCCTGCTATTTTTATTCCAGAGAGTGTTGTTAGGTGTTGATTTTAGTGGTTTGAAAACTTTTTTTTTTTTGGTACCCTTCAAAAGCAAAGTGTTTGACTGCCAATACTGCGTGATGCATAAATGATGAGCACTGATGACAGCTGCTCACTCACATTTGTCATCATTATGTAAACCACCGTCTGTCAGAAATGGGCACCGTCCGAATAAAAAGCAGAAGAGCTTTGCTGAATATCAACCAGATAGACTGGGCTGAGCTATGGTGGGGCTGGAAAGATTGTCTGGTTGTAGACTGAGCTTCTTCCTATTGAGCTTGTTGCAGTGATTGGCTTTCAGATGAAATTGTGTGCCTTGGCTGGGAAGCATGCATGCCTGGTATCTGGTACTGTGCTCCCAAATAAACGTGTAGTAGTGAAAAAGTAAGTTAATGATCTAAATTGTTTCAAACATTGCCACTGACTGTGGTGGCTTTTATATCATGTTCACTGTGAACAGCAGTGCTAGGTTTGGGAGAAAAGTTCGACTACCTGATTATTGCTTTCTCTGAAGATAGAACATTTTTGTCCACTTAGTGTTAATGTTGGAGAAAATACCTGTAAAATATATTTTTAAAAATACACTAATGATAGGTACAAATTGCTGTATAACCTCTTTTCTATTCACGTGTTTTTGGCAAGTTTATCCGCTTATTTTTATGTTATAGTTAAGTTAGCACTAGTCTAAACCCAGCATGATAATATTCCACATTAATCAGTATACAGTAATACTGTAGTGAGTCCCAGCTGAGATAGTTGCTACAGCAAAGGGATTTGTTTTGTTCATGAGCTTTATGCTGCTGTAATGTTCAAAATTTTCAGTCAGAATTACTGATAGACTGTGATTAAAAAAAAAAATAAATCATTGAAACTTCCATTTTTTTTAAATTGTTTGGCTTTTCTTTATTTGTTTGGTTTTGTTTGGGTTTATTATTTTTTCCTTATGTCCTGTAAATCAGAATCATTGCAGAATGATGATGCTGATCTCAGTGGTGCTGCAGCACAGTGCTTGAACAGGGAAGCAGACAAGTGAGGGCTAAATTTTGTGTTCTCTAGAGGTTTACCTCTCCATGTTGGCAGTGATGCGATATGATACATCCTGCTCTTGATCACAGGCCATTTAAAATGTGATTAGTGCATTTAGTAAAAACTTAAATAGAAAATAACCATCCATATAAAAAATATTTGTTGTGTATAATTTTTCCCCTGGAGTAATAAATTATCCAGTAAGAGGTTTCCTGCAGTTTTGTGGTATTTATTAGATACTGTGCCACACTGTACTTTAGGAAAAAAATAAATCTCTTCAATTTTATAAAGTGATAGAAGAACCTTTATTTGAATAGCTGGGCCAGATGTCCCAGATGATGAGTGCAGGAAACAATAATTTTAATTTGTAATGTGTTTTTAGCCTTACTTCATCAAACACATAATATATCATAATGAAAAATTATTTTCATTGCAGGTTATGCTTGGTCTCAGTTACCTGAGGTGGGAGATTTTGTGTTAAGGAGTTTGGAAATGCCAGAACAGCAGTGTGAGGTCCATAGGGGTGGCTTCCTGGAGCAGAAAAGAGCAAGTGTTTCATTATGGTGCACACAGTCAGGTAGTTCCCTGTACTGACACTTAGGACTTCAGTCTGTATGCTGTGGTCAGTACTGTGCCACACACCAGAAAACAGGTACATGTTTTTCCCCAAGCCTGGACTCCTCCTTAAGCCTTCTCCCTGTTTTTAACAGTGATACAAAGTCTTCCCTGTTCACTCCTGCATTATTTATGTTTTGCTGTCAAGCATTTCTTCTGGTTCTTCTTAATCCATCTAGAAAAATCTACTTTTTTCCATTTTTTTACTTGCTAGGAGGATGGCTAGAAGTCAGCTGTGTTTTCACTGCACTTACAGCAAATGTAGTCCTTTCCAAGCTCCATAGATCATCTTCAGGCACAAAGGCTACCTGTATTTTTGTCTGCTATTGACTTTAGTCTGATGCTGACTGATCTATTGGGTGTGATGCATTTTTAAGTTAGTTGATAGCTATTGTGTCTATACTGTAATGCCTGTGCTTTGCAGTCTCTAGTTGTTCTAGCTTGGGGCTTAGGTTCATGCTCAGCCTCAAATTCTGTGTTGTCTTTGCTTATTCTGTTTGTTTCAAGGGATGTAGTCCTCTTGATATGAGAAAAGAGCCAAACTCCTAATGGGATTCCTTGGTTGACACTATGGTTGCTTTATGGAGATCCTTCAACCAAAACTTTTGCACAATGAATCAGACTTTGTAAGATCTCCCCAGAGCGTCCAGAGTATTTCTCACCTATTCAAAGCCTTTTTCACTTGTTTTTTGCAAGGGGTTTGGGATAAAAATGTGGAAGAAACAGCCAAAACTGATGTGTGAACATTTGTGATCTCCTAATGTAGTTAGACGTCCTTGTGTGCCAAATATGCAAGTACCTTTACCCCAAGTGATTTTGTCACATTTATAGCTAGGAAAAAAATATATTTCCAGTAATTTTCCAGTATTTAATATGGGCCAATAGTGTTTATTCTGTTCCAGCACTTAGAGTGGAGCAGCTTCTCTGGTCTTGAGTTTGTTCTTTTTTTTTCCTTCCTAATTTTCACTGGTGAGCTGATTCATAGGATTTGTTAAATCTTTCTGTAACATGGCTCATTTTGTCTGATTCTACGAAATTTTTAATCATGCATTTGCTGCTGAGGTAAAATAAGCAAGGGGAAAAATCTAAAACTACTTTGCGGAAATGAACCTTATTACAGCTTTGAGGAAATGACACTAATTAAAGCTGAGGCAGACATTTTATTCAAATCCCTTCTCTTCAGATGTGCATAGCATATTGAACATAATGTTGTGATAGTTCTAATATTTTTAACTCGTTAATGGACAGTTTGGGGAGACGACATACTTAATTCTGAGAGAGAAAATAGAGTATTTCTGCTTCATATAATGAGACTTCTGTGAACTTTTGCACAAATTAACTAGGAAACTGGCTTTAAACTTTTTGTTTTGTGCCAAACTCCATGTATATTATTTCCATGGATGTTCCTATATGGTGGAATTCTGTCTTTTCCTCTTGAAATTGGAAAATTGGAGTTTGGCTTCTGATATTAATATGTATGATGTTCTGTAATGATTAATTACTTTTTGCAAGGGAACGGGAAAAAACAAGACCAAAAAAAAAGTGTACAAATGACTAGTTTCAGGTAGCTGTAACTATACCATCTGCAAACCTTCCAGATTTAGGAATGTGGAGGGAAAAAAAAATGTGAGTAGACATTAGTGTCTCTCTGCCTCCTATCTTAGTCCTCACATGCACTACTGAGCTGAAAGAGTCATAAGATCAGACATTTTTGTTTAGTTTGCCAGCATAGGAATTCTTGGAATGAAGAGTTGCTGTCCTTCTTTTCTTTGCAGTTCAGTTCTAGTAAGTCAATTACATGTCAGTTCTTTCTCAAGCTTTTCCATCCCTCTCTTAAAACCATCAATATACATTTTTCAATTACGAAAAAAAATTAAAATAGAATAGACAGACAAAATATAGAATAGAACATTTGGAGATTGACTCAGACATGTTCCATAATTGGCTTTTCCCCTTGTTCTGGTCAACAATG
Organism: Ceyx melanurus; assembly: GCA_024611195.1. Classification (NCBI taxonomy): domain Eukaryota; kingdom Metazoa; phylum Chordata; class Aves; order Coraciiformes; family Alcedinidae; genus Ceyx; species Ceyx melanurus. The sequence continues at coordinate 25,249 of JANHGL010012344.1, read as the reverse complement.
CCTTGGGTTTTGGGGTTTTTTCTCAGTCTTATTGCAGCCTTTTTTAATGCTGCCTTTTCATTTACCAGCAAAGATGAGAGTTTCTCTGAACATAAAGAATCACATCATTTTTCCTGAACACAGTGAGAATCAAATAAACCCATAGCTATAATCGGCAATTACATTGCCTCTTATTTTTCATTACAAATCCCCTTTTTCAGTGGCTTTTATTCATGTCAAAATCACTCCATATTAGCATGTACTAAACTAATACACAGTGCATGTAAGGAAATTTATTAAGCAGATTCCTTTTCCTAGCAAAGGGGAACTGTATTTTAGAAGTTTTATGCTTAAATGAGGAAAAGTAATGAATATAATTTTCAGTGTCCTTTGTTGGTGTAGGGTAAGGGTTCCCAACTATGGAAAGCATACAAGTAATGGTATGAAATCCTCTTCAAAATGACTTGTAAAAGCTTCCTGAACAGATCAGGATATCTCATATTAAGTTTGAAAATCTTTGATACAATCCATATAGGCTGAACTAAAATCCTTTTGAGTGAAGAGGAGGGTGGCTTTCTGCCCTCTCTCCTGAATTCATGCTGGAAGTTTAACAGTGAGCTTTTGATTATGACAATTCTTGGTATATTGTCAAGTAGTGTAAGTAAAATAGGGGAACAATTTTTTTTTTCCTGTGGCAAGCATTGAATTTTTTTCAATATATTTTTGTGAGCAACAGGAAAACCAGCAAAACAGCTACCACAAAATACTACACAACTGAAGATATCAACTGTGAAGAACACTTCCCTAACAAATCTACTATCTGCTTCACCTTAATCCCATCCCCTCTTGCAAGAATATTTTCACAGATGCTTTCAAGGAGTGCTTCCCCAGTACAGGTGCTGGAGTGGAGAGGAAAACTGACCACATACCTGACTGGCAACTGTTAACAAGCTCAGATTAGTGAAAGGATGAGCTTCTTGTCATCATCTTGATCTGTAAAATGAAATTTATTGGAGCTCAACAGGTTGTTCTAAAAAAAGCCTGTGCATAGAAGCAGATGTCTTATTTTCAGTTTTCAGTGTGGGAGATGCACTGAGATTTCTAAGATTGTTCAGAGGTAACTATTAATAGCACCACACACGGAGAAGGTCTGTAGTGCTTCAAAGGGATGCACAAAGCCTAGGGGGATGCTCAGACTTATTGCTGTATGTGATTGCAGAAGAAAGTCACGAGGCTTGCACACTTCAAAAGTCAGAGCATGCAAAAGTTTGAGCAGCTCACATAAATTCACCTCCCCAGTTCAGCTTGTTCATTACAGTTCATATAATTGCTCAATCAGTTTAATTTCTTCAGGGTATTTCCTTTAGCATTTAACAGATTTGATGATGTATGAGTGAAGTTCTGAAGTAATGTTTATTGGTATGGAGCTTTTTAGCCAAATAGAAATGCAAGCTTTTTTTTCTATTGCTGCTGCTTCTTTGCTTTACAAACCATGTCTTTTTTTGACCATGACCTTGTCTATTAAAGATTTCTCTTGTCTGACATGTAAGCCTCAGTTCTCAAATACCTATATAGCACGTAATTTGCCAGGGTTTTGGTCTATGGGTAGCATATTTACATGCTGCCATAGCCAAAAGAAAAATGACAGTACCCTGTCTGCCAATATTTAAATATAATTTATTAAAATAATTTTATTTCCATAGAGAGAATAAACTTATTCTAAAACATAGGCCTAAGTTGTGTGGATGGAGTTGTATCTCCACATATCATGGTCCTCCAGTCCAACAAAATGACTCTGGCAGGATGCAGGCACATATGTGTTTAAACTGTCATAGTTTAAGCCTTCTCTGGAGCGTATGAGGTGAGATGAAAATATACTAATCAGAACTATTATAGTTTCAGTTCATGAGCTTCAGTTTTTGTTCGTGTTGTAGAATCTGAGGTACACATAGTGGTTAGAGCAGCTGTGTCCTGCAATGGCTGATGTAATATGTCCTTTGTCTAAAGCTACAGCAAGGCTGTGATTAAGCCTTTGTATTATTATTGTTGTTGTTGTTGTTATATAATAATAATAACCTGGTTTCCGTGTTTTCAGTGAGAACACCAACTCTTATCCAATACACAAGACCAGCCTTTGCCTGTTGTTTCAATGGTGTCAATCCCCAGGTAGAAATGTTCTGGATTTGAAAACTGAGGTCTCTTTTCTTGAACAAAATAAAAGGAAACCATTACTAAATGTCACCTCAAAGAGAGAGAAACGTACCACTCTGCCTTTATTCATATAGAGTCAGGTAGGTTAAATATAATGTTTCCAAATAGGTGCTTTTGCACATTTACACTTCTAGCAAAATACTTTAGGTAAAATGCAAGGAAAAAAACTGGTTAAAAATACTGTAAAGGATTTTTGTGATAAGGTGAAACAGTCTAAACAAATTTATAGTGACTGAATACATTTTAGGCATAATTGGCGGGTGAAATTTGATAGATTTGACATGTGCTAATTGCCTCCAGCACTAGCTATTGCTGGCTAATCAGTTAGTAAAGACATACAGTAATGTCAAATCTGCAAATACAAGCTATATTAAAATGCTTCAATTTATGTTCATGAACAATTCTTCTGCACGCTGAGCCATTTTACTTCCGATGCCTTTATCACTGAATTATCAGGTTTTGATGAGACTCCTGGACTTTCAGGCTCTTTTTTTTTTTAATTATTTGTGTTATTTTCTGTCCCAAAGTACAGAAATACTAAAGCTAGTGGTGAATGGGAAAATTCATGGTGAATGAGAGATAATGTATTTTGAAAATGATGGAGTTTATATTTATGAAAAATTATTTGAGAGGAAAAAAGAAATTTAATTAAAGCAAAGCAATAAGAGTCAGGCATGTTCTTTATTTCTAGGTCTGGCAGAAGCTTTGGGAAATCATTTAACCTTTTTGCACATCTTTGTTTCCATGTCTGTAAAATGACATGATAAAGGTGTACAGGAAAGCTAAGCTAATTCAAGGCTGAAAACTGTCTAGAGGAATGTCACATGGAAACAACTGCAACTTATTTCAATATGAGAATTTACCTTCCTTAACTTGATTATCATGCTAGTTAATTTTTAATCGCGGGCATAAAATGTAGCATTTAGTAGCTCATGTGTATCAGAGTAATAACATATTAAAAAATGGTGGAAGATCTAGAAAGGAATCTCATTTTCATGTCATATATCAGAGGCCACTTTGATAGTTTCTGTTTAGTTTATTACAACCCTGAATCATTTTGAATTTCTACCAGAAATATGCAACAATTGTATTTCTCAGGCACTACCTAAAGAAAATAAATGAGCATAAATTTTCAAATAAAGCAAAATCTGAAAATCCTGACTACTTGAACTCAAAAAAAGCTTATTTGGAAACCCCTGAGTTCAACTTGCTTGCACAGATTTTTGATGGAGTGTCCATCCCTATTTGATTTTGGAAATGATTTTAGAGTTCTTCAGAGGTGCTGTTGTTTTGAGGAGCAGAGAAGTGAGGTTCTCTGGAGGTAGTTTGGTTGAGGTGATAGAAACATAGTGTTTGGCTTTGAAATGTGAATCTCTCTTAGTTTCACATTAGAGTGTGGGATGGAAAGTAAATATTCTTCAATAGAATTGTCTTCAATTAAGTAATTTTTCTATTGAAAACCAACTTTATGTTTTAAAATATCCATCCCATTAAGACTGAGGACACTACTGGTTTTTATTTACTCTGGATTATAATATTTATTGTCCCATGGTGAAATATTTAAGAGTCAGCCTGTGCAAATGAAACAAACAGCTAAAAATAAGTGAATAATGAATTAATGAGATGCATGTTACTAACTAAAGTGTCTCTAAGGGTTTATTGCCTTAGTGAAAAGAATATGAAATGCTGTGTATATATTCTTGGTGGAAAATCAGCCAGCAGGGACATACTATTTTTGCCATGAGTAACCTCACAGATAACTTATACAAAGGAGAAAAATCTGAAGTCAAATTGTTTTTTCAACTGGGACAAAATACTGAAAGTATCAGGATTAACTTTATTGTAATTAAATCATTAGCATTTACTGAGTTAGACAAGTAATGTATATTTGAAAATTTTATCCCTAACATCTGGTTTATTACTGTTGCTAATTTTGCTATGTAAGAAATACAGAGATTTGAAGCAGGTGGAAGGAGGAAGTTATTTGAGATCCAGCAGGAAACTCTTTTAACATTTCTTTTCAAACTTGCAAGAACATGGGACTCTTGATTGCAAGGTCATAATAAGAGAGAGGAATGAGCAGTTTCAAAGTGCAGGCCTTCTGATTACAAAATTCCCATGTAGATTTCAAGAAGAGTTAGTAACCAAATCGGTTCCTATGTGTCTAAACTTTTACTGTGTCTCAAAACTGTCAATTCTAAAAGGAAAATATAATCAAGTATATCCAAGGCTCTTCTCTAGTCACTTGTTTTATTAATGTCTTACATACTTTGCTTGTTGATTCTTACAGTTTTTGCATCACAATTTCAAAAGCTATTTCAATGTACTGGCCAGAAAAAGCAATTGCTTCATAGATTGAAAAACCTGTCTTATCAGAGCTAAGTTGCTCACTGCAACTGAGACAGAATCAAATAAAGATTAACAGTGTAAGAGGCTAAAGAGGGTAGTTAATAAATGCATAGTATTTCATTGTTTCTATTCCTTCCACTCTTAGAACTGTGGATATTTGGATGCACTTATGCCCAGGTTATTTGACTCACAGTGTGCCCAGGTGGCCAAGAAGGCCAATGGCATCCTGGCTTGTATCAGAAATAGTGTGTCCAGCAGGAGTAGGGCATGATACTGACAGGACAAGAGGAAATGGGCTTAAGTTACACCAGGGGATGTTTAGATTATGAAAAATTTCTTTACTGAGAGTGGTGAAGCACTGGAACAGGCTGCCCAGGGAGATGATGGGAGTCACCATCCTTGGAGGTGCTTAAAAATATATAGATATTGCACTTCAGGAGATGGTTTAGTGGTCATGGTAGTGTTGGGCTGATGGTTGGACTTTATGGTCTTAGAGATCTTTGCCAGCTTTAATGACTTTGAAGATTCTTTCCAAATGAAACCTATCTGCAGCAAGTAGGCTTTTCCCAGTTGCTTCTCAGCTGCCTGTTCACACTAGATCCTTAGTTATCTGCCAGTCATTCCAGCCTCTGCTAAACCCTTCTTTGGGCGCTTCCCTTCATCTTTAACGCCAGTTATTTGCTGTCTCTTCTCTTGCAATGGCATTGTTCACATAGCATACAATATTATAATCATTTTACAGATTATGGGTGCTCCTAAGGTAACCATAGTGCTACTGCACTTCTTGTTACTGAAAAAAAATCTATCAAAATCCTTGGTTTTCTTTTAGTATATTTTTAGTATCTTTTCATGAAGCAAGAGACTTTCAGCAATTTTGTTATTTTTTCCTTATGAGGACAAGAAATTCTTTTAGAAGATATGAACATTAGGATTCTGGAGAAGCTGAATTTACTATTGCAGAGGAAAAAGGGGGTTTGCTTGCTGGGAGTATAATTACTTATGTGGGTAAGATTTAAATATTTCTTCCTGGCAAGCTGTGTGGGTTCCTGACACTATGTTGAGGCTGAATGATTTCTACCTGAAGAGATCCTGGATTTGACAGATCTTCCCCAGACTCCTAGCTTATCAGGCCTGGCTTTCCTTCTTGTGAAACCTTCTGGAGGAGGGCAAAGAGGGAACTGTTGGTATGTGGGTCTTGACCACAGCACAATTTCAGGACAAGTCAAAACATATTCCTGTACCCATGAGCTCAGAGAAACTCCCAGCTCTGAGTTCAGCCACAGCTTTAATATGCAGAAGCCTTTTAATAAGATGGAGAATTCTGAATGCACAATTAAGCCTATAAAGCAAAATTGATTAACTTTCTTTTCTTAAAAAAGTTTTAATTTTTACTTTTACGAAACTTTTCTCAGGGCTGATTTTTAGCTGAACTGAAGTCTACTGAGAAAGGGGACAAGTAAGTACTTCCTTAGAGTCCCTTAAGCAAATGTTAATTGTCTACACTTGATAAGGACAATAAGTGCTAGAGGGGAAGATGCTGCCTACAACCCTTGTGGTAACAAACCTAAGACTGACTAGAACACAAGGAAGGCAACCCTTGGCTAAAGTTAGACTCAAAGTGAGATGTTGCCTGTGAAAATCTGAGCTTAAAGCAAGAACACATGATGTTAGGGGATTTCTGCTAGCTAGAAAATCTCTCTAATAAGAAAACAAGGACTGGCAGGATAGTGCTACTTTTAGCAGGAATTCTGCTCCAAGGCTCGGGCTTGAGCTATATGGTGGAAGCTGTGACTTTGACTCTTTTCTCTAGGCTTTATTTTATTAAGCTGTAAATGTTATGTGTGAAGAATCATTTTAATGTTTCTGAGGCTGTCTGCCATGCCAAATATTTAGTTCACCCTCAGATAAGCCTATAGACTGTGTAAATTCCATGACACAGATTTATCGTATCTAAATATCCAAACATTGATACTGAATTGAGAAGACCTGTTAAAAATTTATGAATGCAGTCTTTATAATTTGCATTTTAGCTGCTTTTATTCCTAAGAAAACACTTTAAAGACAAATTCCTAGGAATTATTTCATCTAAGATTTATTGGCATCTATGTCAGGCTCGTCCAGTCTCAGGGCTCTTGAAAAATAATTGGCATTTCAGAGTGGAATGCTAGTGCAAAATCAACTACCAGTCAGCCTGAAAACATGTAAGAACTGATGCAGTAGAATTACATACAAACAAATTGGGAAAATAGTTCATTAATAGTTTTACTTATTATTTCTACGGGTTCAACTATTCATTGACCAGTGAAAAATCACTAAGAAAATACACAGGTTCTGTGCAATCTTAATTCAGTGACAATGTTTCTACTTCCTTGGCAAACCTCTGCAGGAATTAGAAAATAATTTCCTCTACTTGTCCCAGTCTAAAATACACACTGTGGAAAAGGACAGGACCATGAACATGTCAGTGCTAGTAAGTATTTTATGTCTCTTTTGGAAACAGCCATGTAGTGTATTGAACAAGAAATTAAACTGGTTCTCTGAGCTCCCATGTGTGCTTCCCCTCTTCATTGTGGCATAAGAAAAGAATAACTGCATAAGAAAAGAATAACTGACCTTTTGTCATTTATTTGCAGACTAATAAATGGTTGTGGAAACCATTCCATGCTTTCCTATTGATTTTTGAGCATTTCACCCTGAATTGTAATGCACAATGTCTGCATATGTTCCTGTCTGCACTGGTCACACTAAATGAAGAAAGATAAAAGTTTCAGTAAATTAATTCTTGAAACTAGTGCTTTATTAAAATGCCTATTGATTTTTATTTTTTTTTTCTTTAAAGTCGCATGAAGCAAAGAAGCTTCTAGATGAAAACTGGTTACCTCATAGGCTTTGAAGAAGTTCAGGGACAGCACTGAAGTTTCTGGCATGGTTTCAATGGCAAGTAAGAACTCACAGAAAAAGAACCAAAAAGTGAAAGAAAAAAAAGTTATAACCTTAGAGTAAAAGTTGTACATTAATGTCTCTTAGCAACCCAGTCCATAAAAGTAAGGATGGTAATGTTAATATGAGCATCCAAAGTGTCTATCACTCACATGTCATGGCTGTATAGAGTAGTCCCAAGGGTGAATTAAAAGGTACAATAATTCCTGGCTTTATTACTTAGTGGCAGGAAAGTTGTGGAATGATCCTCTTTGTAGCTTTTGTCTGGTTGTGTTTGAAACACAGCAAGCCCCAGAAGGTCCATCTACTAGAAAATGAAAGGAAATGCTAATGCATCTGGTTTCTTTATCATCCATATGGTCCTCAGTTCCTTCTAGTAAATATATTTGCCTGGTGGTTGCTGGGATTTCTCTTGCATTTTCCTTTGAGGAGACAGAGAAGAAACTATGCAGCTGATGAAGTTAAACCACCCTGGACCTAGACTGTGCTTTGCCCTTTTTAGTGTTTTGGTGGGTGTGAGTTTCTGTGAGGTTTTTCCCCTGGAGCCACTTCAGTTTGTTCCCTCATGCCTGCTTCTTTTTGTACTTGCTTTTTCACATTTCCTGGCTTTTCTCTGGAGAACTGTGTATGTCAAACAGTTTACATGTTCCAGGACTATCATCTCGTGCCCATCTGGGCTGCAAAGGCAGAAGAAAATCTTTACTTTGGGCTGAGATGCTGTACCTCTTAAGAATGTGCATTTCTCTCCACTATCTGTGAAGGGAACCTAGATTTAGATATCTACGGTACAGGCATCTGTATTTTATTATTAATGCCTGATTATTGCTGCATATGCTGGTTGTCTTCTCTTTGGATTCCATAGAAGATAGCTCAGTGATCCAGAGAAAGCAAGAAATCAGCCATAAGAATAAAGGAGTGATTATTTTTTTAATTTGTGATACTACATTCACTGATTGTGTAATTCTTTGTTTCAATGATTGGTGAGCTCTAAGAATGAAGAGGAAGGAACTAGTTGGCAGGACGTTTTGGTGATAGAGCAACATGCAAAGTCTTGCTTTAGCTGTCTGCAGAGAATGCTGACTTTTGTGTAGCTGGGAGGAAGACAAGTGACTTAAAAAAAATCAATAGACAATAAATGTATATATAACTTGTATATAATGCATATATTTATATTTTAAACACAAGTTACAATGTATATATAACTACATATGTAGTTTTAGTATATACATTTTAGGTGGAGAAAGAATCAGCTACTGTGTAATTCTTATTTTTCTATGATCCATGCAATCCATTTCCATTCTGCATGAGCAATAAATATGTACCTTTTAAGCATCCAGCCACAGGGCTTAACAGATTAATTGCTGTAATGTAAAATGACTCCACTGTCCCTAAAGATCACGGTCTGTCAAAATGGTAACTAATTAAGGCATGTTGACTATCCAAGCTGATGCAAGTAAAAATAACTATACACAAAGCTATATTTTTATAATGAATTACTTGAATAATATTTTCACTAAACTTATTCAGAAGTTCCTTTCACACTTTCATCAAATAGTTATATTAATCACCTAAAATTCTGAAGTAATTAAGCTATTACAGATTTCATGGATTCAAATTATCTTAGAAACTCTCTGGGGCAGGGACTTGTCACTTCAGTGTTCGTGACATTCTGCTCTCACAGCAACTCAAGGTTTTGGTGCTACCACAATTAACGGCAGAAGATAGGAATCTGGTAATTTCATATATAAAAGATGTGCATTACATAATTTATAGAGGGTTCTGCTTTGTTCGTTCTGAATATCACAAGTGTAACCAGTGCTTCCTTAAAAATTGATCGTTTTTTCTTTTACTTCCACCTGTACTTTCATACAGGCTTGGTTTAATTCCTTATATTAAGTATTTAATCTTTGTAATGGAAATAAACCACCATTTTAAATGCAAGGAGAGTATATATTAAATAAACAAAATTAATTACTACCTAGAAAACTATTAGCTAATAATCTAGAATACATGTCTTTGGATTTGAATGAGTTCTGGTAGTTACGAAGAGAAAGAACTTGGTATTTTGGTAGTTGACTTGTAGATTCTGAAGTTTTCTGTAATAATTAGTGGCAATTCATATCTGCATCCAGAGGAACTAATAACTGCAGTATTTATGAGTATTTACAAGTCCTTATTGTCTGATTAAGAAGCAGCCAAATAACAAAATGAACAGATGTCTCTCCCAAGCTTCTTAAAAAAAGCTCAAGAAGAGGGGGAAATGACTTATTAAGCATAACTAGTGCTGCACAAACTACCTCTCTGTTCAGCATAGATTCACTTTTGCATGTTGAGGTGATATGGTTCTTGTTATGAATAAAGCAAACCTGTTCCTGATTGCATCATGACCATGGTGTATTTCTAGAGCTAACCCTTGGCATAATCTCTGTGGCATATGCGTATTTCAGAGAGGTTAATACATCTCTGTTATCTTCAAACTTTAAGGTAACCTTTTCAGATTATTTGGAAAGGGGAGGCAAAACTGATGCCAGATGGAGTGTTGTGGGGCTGCAGAGCATTAGGAACCCTGCAGAAATTAATTGCTGCTGGTCTCAGCAGCTCACACATTTTTAAGGGGTTCAGGGAAGGTTTTCTCACCCCTTCAGATCAGCCTCTGCAGTCCAGAGGGCAAGGTGACTTGGGCACTGAGTCTTCTGACGCTGTCATTCTCTCCAGCTGGATGACTTTTCTTAGTTGCTGATGCAGGCCTGTGATTAAAAGGCATTAGCTCAGAACGTATAGTTCGTTCTAGAGGTTTGTCTAATGTAATTTGTATAATGCATAATCATCCCTGTCTCACTTATCTAATATGAGTGGAAAATAACTCAGGTTATGAAATTTGCAGGAGAGGCTTGCGGTCACAACATTTTGAAAATAAAAATGCTTGATGATAGTTTCTGCTTTTATTCTCCTCTATGCAAATTGGCTGGTGATAAATGAATGCAGCATTTTTTCTTTAGGCAAACTGAGAACATATAAGACGTGAAGTCTTCTACCCTGCATAACTGTAGCACATCAGTAAACTTGACTGAATGTTTATATCTTTGGGTTCTTTTCTGTGGTTTAGCATGGAAAATGGCAGTAATTGTTACTGCTGAAATAAATCTGTCACTACCTAATCATATTCTGTCAAATATACTGTTAAAGTAAATTTAGAATTACTTTGGATGTTAGTGTCTATGTAGTAATTCCCACCTCTACCTTTCAATACATTCACATCCAAGGAGCTCAGTCTCTGAACTGTCTCTCTGAATAATGCTGTGACAGTGCCTTCCTCTGTTTGCTGGGTTTCTTCTGCCTTTAGATTTTCTGGTATATCTCATGTCCCTTGCTGAACAAGGCTGAACAAGGGAATCAGGAAACTCTCCAGTTCCCACATGACTAAACTATGCTATTGTGGCATATGATTATGCACTCTGTGTGGCATTGTGGTTGTAGCTTCTTGTGTGTGTCTACCTGTCTCATTTCATGGAGCAGCACAGTTGCTCCTTCCCTTTGACCCAGACACAAGTTTTACACATGCATCTTCTGTCAACAGATTTGCTGTTATCAGTTGACCAAGGACACCTCTGATGGCAATTTTGATGCTGTCAAGGAAACAATAGCAATAGTTTGCTTGTATCTCTGGCACAATGTAGGCAGATCAACAGGAATATCAAATGCTCCCTGTTTAAAAATACTGTTGTATAAAGTATTGAAAACTGGAAATTTCATCTAGATTATTTGACTAGGTCAAAATCTGGTTTATGTTGTCATTTGATGAGTGTATATTTTCTCTACTCGTTTCCCTTGACAGTAACAAGAAAATCAGTGAAAACAAAGCTGTTTAATGCATTTGTCATCGATGCCATTCACTGCTACTGACAAATTTGTTTCATACAGACTGAATTTAACTGAGTGTGTTGAGTGACTTCACCTTCTTGCATATGGTTCTGTTTCACCATAATAGTGTACTCACTATAATAGTGTACTTAACATAATAGTGTACCATCTCAACAGTTTTATATGATAGATGGTCTTGCTTCATAATGTTTGGGTTTTTTTGTTGGTTGGTTGGTTGTTTTTTTTTTAATTTACCTTGCCAGGCCTAAGTTAAAGCTCAATGATATTCAAAGGTCACCTGGAAATCTTGTAAAAAGTACTTTTTCAACATTTTAGGAAGTCTAGGAATAGTGTCATTAAGGGCTTTGGTAACAGGTGGAATACAGGAAGATAAAGGAGAGGTTGTAATAACTGTTAAAAGTCCAACAAGAATGGGAACTCACAGGACCCTTATCAGGAGCACTGCCCTTGCCTTTGGAGGAATTCTGATTTCTTAATTGTTAATACTACTGGAAATTTGAAAAACACAATATCCACTCATCTGTCAGACCACTGAATGAGGCAATGATTGTCTCATAGTCAGCTTGCTCCTCTGAGTTGGATAAAGCTCATGCTGCAGATAGTGTTGCTAAATCTTCTGACTATCCACTCTTTTCCAGAAGCAATTCTTAAAGGGAAAGAGGGAAAGTCAAATGATAACACCAGTCATTTATGTTGTCTATTTTTCAATTCCGTATCTAGTACATAATTATTCCTTTAAACTTTCCATGGAAAGGAAGAGATTGTGGGAAGCAAAGAAATAAAGAGACTAAGAAGAAAAAGAAGATTATTTTTTGTGACTACAGTCTATGTATATGTTACCTATACATGTGACTGGTTTGAAATAATATAATGGCTATACAGAAGCAAAATAATCACATGCAAAAAATAGGCAATGTCGAAACAAAAGGTTATATGAGATAACATCTACAGGAAGAGACAAGAAAAGCCATTGATCAGTTTCTGAATTAGTAATGTCGTTTTCAAGTAAAAATACTGATATTTTCAGTAGAATCTAAACATTTTATCTGCCCATATGTGTATTTATAGGTTAGAAACAAAGTATTTTTAAAAAGCTTACTCCAATTTTTCAACTACTGATAAATGTCATATATTTAATCTAAGGGAGTATTTAAGTGATCTTCAAATGACAAGAGATAAAGTAAGGGAAAGAAGCTATAACTATTTTTCTACCAAGGTTTTGATGATTCCATTGAAGAAATCAGGCAGTGACACATGGAAAGAGCACCCTGTATATAAATAAATCATTCTTGACATATCCCTTGGGCAGTTGGCTTTCTTATGCTCTGCAGTGCACTGGGATGTACTATGATTATTTCCCAGGTGATTATATGTGTGCATATGCTGTCACTTTCCATTGCTGGAATAGCTGTTTGTACTGGATTGTTTCTGTGTTTAAATATTCCCTCTTTATTCATCAATGAAAAGTTGCTGTAGTGCAAATTAAGGTCTTCCTGAATTTGATTAGCAAGGAAAAATATAATCTTTTTTTCTGTCCCATCTCCAGTTTTACAGCTATGTGGGGGTCAGCAGCCTCTAAGATGTTAACTTAGATGCTGGCAATGGTATGAAGTAAAATGCAAAAGATGCTTTAGCTGTCCATTTCCAATTTGAAGGCATCCAATTTGAAGGTGTTAAGTGTGTCAGCTAGCACCGAAACGCAAAGGAGCTGTGCGAGTGTTCATTACCTCCCCACATTTAGACCTAAGGAAAATGCTTTGTGTGAATCAGTAGGAAAGATAACTGTCTTTTGTAAATCCTCATGTTAAGCTCTCTCTAGTTTTCAGAGGTATTTTGTTTGTGGCTTTCTGTCCTTCCATTTCTTCTGCTTAGAGCCTGGCAAGATGGTGATGCTTTCACTGTATTATATCAGGATTAAGACTCCTGATTGCAATTATGTCGGGTTTTCCTGAAGAAAAGTAGAGTCTGGTTACATTTGTTCATAAACCCGCCTCTATCATATTCCTTTTGGCAATTATTATTTCTCACTGGCTGTAGATGCCTGTTTTAGGGGCAACACAGTGTTTAGCATCCCTGTCAGTAGAGGGAATATAACATGCTCAAAATTTTGCACAAGGAGTACTAATCATTCTGCGATAGATTATTCTAATAAATATACTGAAATATGACTGTTCAGTTTTTTGTTGTTCCCTGAGTGTTTCAGGATAGGTATTGCTGTGCCAAGCCATAGGGATTGTACAGATAGGCTGCAGGGAGAGAGGGGCAGGTTCCTAATGCAGAAACTCCTGTTTGCCCTGAGATTGCTTTGCTTTTTCCAACCCTAACAATGAAGGTGTGGAGTGGGAAAAGAGAGGAGATATCATCATCCAAATTCTGGCATTTCATTAACTAAGGTTTTATCAAACAAAGCCATATGTGTGATACTGGCCTGTGGTAGTCCTGCTTTGTCACCAACCTGACATTTCTCCTCCTGCATTACTCCCTTTGCTGTTTTGCCACAAAGCTTTGTGCAGCTATGCTGTAAATTGGATTTGGAAACGGATGACTTAAAAAGTGTGTGAGCTGGGAAAATGTAAGTCATAGCAACACTGCTTCTCATGAAACCACAGCCAAAGTCAGAAGATAGTCTTCTGAGAAACCTTGTGTAGTGAGTGGAGAGAAAGAGTGATTCCTTGGTAGTGCTTATTTCTTTTCAGTGGCAACTGACTGGAAGTTGACTGATGAAAGTGCCTTTTGAAATGAAACTTTCATAGGAATAAGTCCAAATTGCCCATCTTTGTGGATTTGAATGAGGATTTTGTTTTAATGAAATTTCTGATGCTCATAGAACTTGTTGGGTCATGTATTTTGTGCAAACCAAGTTGTTACCAATGGCATGAGTGCAAACTGGACTTTTTTTTTTTTTTTCTTGCAAATTTTTCATTCAGTGGTGCCTGTTCTCTTCGTGCTTTACAAGAGGAAGTAATGTGACTTAAAGCTATTTTGTGTTGCTCCTTTAGCAGCTTTCCAAGCTGGAACTTTTGAGATTTTCCTCTTCCCCTGGTACTTGTAATGGCTTTATCTGTTGACGATTATAGTCACTGTTCTTTGGCTGCAGCTGCTTCAGAGCCCGCTGACTGAGCTGGTTCTTTGGGCAAAGGAAGAGAAAGAAGCCACAGCCTGAGGGGTTGCCTTCACAACACACCTAGAGCTTGGCTGGTGTGGTACTTCAATAAAGTTTACTTCAGAGGATCTCTGACTGTTACTAGCTGCACAGGCAGTGTTAGTTATCATGCTGTCAGGCATGCATGCTGGATCTCACCCATTCTGACCTCAGAAGGTAATTTCAGCCTTCTATTATTAAAGTGTTTAAAAATAAAGTGTGGCTTTGAGCTGCTGTCCAAGGTGAGGGAATGGTGAATACACCTCTCCCTCTGGAAGCACAGCAGAAAGCCCATGGATTCAGCTCTTTCTAGATTCCCAGAAGGAAGTAAAGAAAACTGTACAGTTTCCTCTCTTTTATATTCCCCATAATCAATTATCAGACTTTCTGATGTCATAATAGCAGATGCTAGGAAGGAAGGCTGCTTTTTATGTGTTGCAGAAGGTGCATAAGATCTCCCCTGTAGTTGTAATTATGGGTCCATCTTAAGAAATGTTCTTTGGTAACTTCAAAGCAGCCAGCAACATTTCTTCTGTCTTTGCTTTCTCTTCTTTTAACCATGGAATCTGTCCTAATACAGTAGAGACAGGGTGAGAAATTTATTTCACATTGAAAAGGAAGCAGGATTAGGTTTACAAATGTTATTGAACCAGAACATATATAGCAAGTTTTTTTGGAAGTGTGAAATATTCATGTATAGTTGTCTATATACAGATGGTAATTTGAAATGATTTAGTATATAACGGTATACATACTGTCACTTCAAATACATGTTACAGGATTTTTTCTGCAGAGAGAGAATGGGAAAAAATAGAGACATATCATTTTAACCCTTGTGATTTTTTCTGTATCAATGCATTAATAAACAGTTTTGAAGAAATGATTAAAAAAGAACTTTAAATGTAATTCTGACAAAGCCTTCTATGCAGAAAGGTGATTTTCATGTCTGGCCACAAGCATGTGTCTTAAGGGACCACTGCAGAAATGTGTATTTTGCATAACTTATTATTTCATACTTTTATTATTTCATAATGAGTATCATAGTGAGTCAACTGAAGTATGAAATTATGAAAAGCAACCATTTCAATACCAAAAAGAAAATGCACAATCAAAGCAAGTATTTAAACTTCTCCTTTATTCTTTGTTTACGTGGCAAATGGAGCAATAGATAAGTGATATATCCATGAAAGAGTCAAGTAGGACTGAAATCATGTAAACACCATCTGTTGTCATTTGAAGCTCTTTCTAAATGGTATCTTGTCTGTAACCTTTATAGTCAATGTCAGAAACATTCCCAAGCCACCTCTTGCATTTTTCTTTCATTTCTGTTGTCCATCTAACATTTTCAGTTTCAGCCCCTTACTTGCATATATAATCCCAGAATGGTGACCTCCCTACCTTTGTGGTAGGGATTGGTGATTCCAGTTGGTGTCATAGTATCGTGCCATGAAGTGATGCACCCACCCATCCTTACTGCTGAATTATCTTACTCAATTGTGGTAATGTACTCTGAGGACCAGATGCTAGCACATCAGAGGCATTCAAGTAGGCATTTTGTGGGCCAAAGTGTGCCCCATATCCTGTGTACTTGTTCCATGAGATGTGCTTTTAGCTCCCCATGTCTGCAGACTGCTCATTGCATGAACTTTCTAAATGACAGTCTCTTATGGATGGCTTGTACTGTTAGTTAGATCCTCTTGCTCCATGACACTGCCCCTTTTCATGCAATTTTCTTTGTTCTTGGCTTCTGTGACCTTCTTCTACTTGTCGCAGCTCCCTGACCTACCAATCATCCCTGTTTCATTGAGACTTGCAAGGAGAACACGGTTCTAAAGAGGACTGTGTGATTAACAGGGATTTGCTGATTTTCAGAAACACAGTTACTTTTTTTTTTCCTCTTTCCACGCTGTGCCCCCCAGCCCATTTTAAGAAGAAGGTGCCTGAAATTGAGGAGAAATATTCTGACAACAAATAAATTTGCCCTTTTGACTTGAAGAAGTGAAAAGGACTGAGAAGATTCGGGGAGGGCTTTCTCTTGATCATCCCCTTAGCTTTGAACAGTGAAGTACAGAGGCTTCTCAGCACTCTGAGTGGTGGCAGATAAAACAAGGGAAGGAATGCTGTTTTAGCATTATATGATGAGTGTAAGAGCTTTAATAGATTCTTTCCACTGTCTTCTTGCTGGTTTTGGTGATGTTAGACATGCCACTTTCAACCCCACAAACCCTGAGGAAGGTGAGACCAGGACAGTAAAGGGTATTATAAATGTAGTAGCTCTTCATGAGGAAATTTGAGCTGGACATTTCTGATCTTCTTAGTTCATTTAGCATGCTCAAAAAAACACTTTTGGTATATAGTGTGTCAAAAGGCAAGAACATGTCTTAGGTATTTCCTGTTCTGCAGAAAGGAAGACACCTAACCTTCCAATATCCATTGATTGCTCTTAAATGTTTGTAAACAGGTAGAGACAATATATATGAGGGAGATAAAGAAAATCTGCCCTAGAAAGAAAAAGAGATTTAATGTATGGGATTTTTACTTAACAATTAAAATTAATGCCACTGAATGTAAGAGTTTTTCAATATCTGAAAGCAAATTTAAAAGTCAATCAATTTTGCACCACTACACTAAAAAATTATGGCCTCAAAATGAAGATGCTTCTAAGTTTCTACAGAGAACACTTTTACATTGCAAAGGAAAAGCACTGAACAGAAGCATTCTTGCTGTTGTCTTCTGCCTGATTTTTTCAGATATTATTTCTAAGCACATTTTAGCACCATTAAAGATATAGATAATTAATTCTCCTTTGCCATGTGAAAGCAAGAAATGAAAGCCATAGCAGTTTAACTCACACGTAAACCTGCCTGTCAGTACTCAGGCTGTTTTTTAACCTTATTACATGATGTTCAGGGATGAAGGACAAGGAGAGTAAAGCAACTAAATACTTCAAGAATTCTGAGAACTCCTGAGGCATTAGTTTGTAACACAGACATTCTTTCCCCTTGGGAGGCTTACTGACTGAATTAGATGAAAAATCAGAGTGCTTTCTTCCACAGTGTACTCTTACTTTTGAAGCAATAAGAAAAGGAGTTCATCAGGTACAGAATTTTTGCTTTGATTTTCTTCTTTCAAGGCAAGCAGTATTTATTGTATTTTTCTTTTTCTTTGCTTTGCTTTGCTTTGCATTGATAACTCCATAGGAAGATGCAGTCTATGTATAAGTAGACTGATGAAGTAAAAAGAAAAGGCAGAGTATAAGAGATTCTTTTTAATTATATGGAAAACCTATTTCAATATTAGAGAATGCAGTTACTAATACCTTTAAAGGCTGGCAAATATAAGTAATTTTCATTTGCATTTCATTCTTTAAATCTTTCTAATTCTTAATTGCCAGCAATTTCATAGCTTTGAAGACTTAGAGCTATCTACAATGCAATATTTGATTCTTTTGAACTTTCATTATTAGTATTTTCTTTGATTTGTTACAGAACAAAAAAGAGAATGTAGACTCTAAAGGTGGATATGCTAGCCAATGAGTACAAGTTCTCATTTATATGATGTAAACCTAGAAGAATAAATAGATGTAGTTAGCAATTCTGAAGGCCATACATTTGAAAAATTGTTTTTTCACTCCATAGGGACAATATTTCACCTAATGCTTATGAATCTGCTCATGTTAGTTTACACTGGTCTGCTATTTCTTATGTAGGAAGAGTTCACCAATCAACACAATAATCATCCATCTGTTGTGGTTATGTTAAAGAGATTATACTTTTCCAGTCATCTGTTTATCTTTACCTTTGTTACATCAAATATAGTCCTAACTGAAGAAATGCAAAATATGTCACAGTAAAGTATATCTAGCCTAGGGAGATGTAGCAATGGTAGTATATCTAGGAAATAAGAGGATGGTGAGTATTATTATTGATTCATTTATCAAATATTAATGTTCTTCCTTAATTGGCCTCTGCGTATCACAGTTATGGGTATGGATTTTTCTGAAACCTGTTCATAAAAACATTGAGTGTGGTTTTTATAGGACTAGACTATTGTGATTTATGTTTTTTCTGAACGAGTTTTTCCATAATAGCCTGAATAGCTTCATTTTAGATACAATAATTGTAAAATGAGCTATGTAGTACTGTATATTTTCAAAGCATTGCTATGATGGAGAAAACATGAAGAATCTCTTTCAAAAAGAGAGTGGTTTCAGCTTGCTTTTTTTTTTTTTTTTTTTTGTAGTATGTATGGTCTATACTTCCTTTTCTTATCTTTGAATTCAGTGGCATTTTACCTTGGGAACACAGAGGAGGATAAGGCTTTGTTAGTAGTTCAATAGTCAGTAGAGTAAGTGTGAAGTAACCAGATTAAACTGGGTTTGAGTAAATTAGAAAATGTAGTGGTGGTATTAATAAGTTAGACACATTGTGAAAAGTGACTAGTGAGGATACTACACATAATTGTTGAGCCACAGCATGGGAAGGGAAGGCAAAGGAAGGGAAGGAAACTCTCAATCTGACCTGTAAGTGAACTCATTTGAATACACCAAGTATCAATTTCTTAATTTTTAAAACATGTGGAGGTGTGCTGTGATGAAAAAACATACTGTGGCCCAAGAAAAAAGTTTGTTATGCTGCAGTCACTCTTGCTTTCAGCAGTGTGTTGTCCCTTTGATCCCACTCTCAGCCCTGAAGTCGTCCGAAAGGCTTCATGCTTGAGTGTGTGCATTAAGACACCTGAGTTTGCAATGAAGGGATTGTTCCCTGAAAAGGCAGTCTTGTTGGCTAGTCTCTGGGGACACCTCAAAACTCATGTTCCCTGAATCGTGATGTCTAGCTTGAACAGTAGCAAACAAATCCAGTTTGCCTCTGTTAGATAATATTGTGTCAGTGTAACAGGAACTATCAGTGGTCCCCAGGGTTATAAGCACTCTTTAAATCTTACTATATCAAAGATATTTTTCTTTTAAACTTTTCTTTGCAGTGTTTTTTTTTTTTCTCTATAGAAAAATAGTTCTTAATTTGTATTTAAAATAAGGTGGTTTGTTCATTGCAGTGCTTTGAAGATGGGAGGCATCTGCTCAAAATGTTCGTGTCCACACAGAAGTTCAGTCATGCTGGTCTCCTTTCAAAACCAGGGGAGGCAAATGCCCACTTCCATATCCTGTGGTTTAGTTCTAAAGAAGACATTTTTACAGATCATGAGTGGTAGCTGAAAATTGCCTGACTCTCCATTGACTATAAAAAGAGGCTAGAAGGTGGGAATTCTATAAGGAAATGCTATAAATGTGAGAGAATGTCTATTTTTTAGAGCTTCAGTCACCTTAAATAGAACAGAGCCTTTAAAATTCCCCAAATGAGACTGTTCTGGTTAAGGAGCATATGCACATCTACCTGTGCCCACATAAGGATAAAGACACAATAAGGAGTCAGATTAAAATCTGGGGCACCTCCAAGCACTGATGACAGATGAATTGTCTGTTTTAGATCGTAATTTTGGTGGGTTTGGGGCTGTAAGTCACATGTGGTTTATAAGACCTCCTGAACCTAGGAACACAAGAAAGTAGAGTTTATTAGCTAAGAAGAAATAGAAACCACGTAGGTACCAATTCAGAAAAATGAGTGCTAGATTTTCAACACAAGCTTATTTCCTACTAACTTTGATGAGATTTACTACTGAGACTCTGGCAGCAGCAGAAACTTGGAAGATATAAGAAAACATCCTTTAATAAGACATCTTTGAGATAACTTCCAGCCTGTTGAAAGATTTCATAACACTTTCCATTCAAAGATGACGTATGCATGCACATTTTAGATACAGTAATTGTAATAGCAGCTATGTGGCACTGTATATTTTTAAAGCATTTCAAAGTACATTTTCATAGTATTATATGTAGTTTCAGCTGCCCTATCTCAGCTCTTAAGAAACATACATCAAAGAATTTTAAATCCTGCCAATCCTACCAGCTCCGTTTCCCCCTTTCTACATAATTAAGTTAATCTTTCAAGGCAAGTTGACACATGTAGTCAATTGGTTACAGGGATTTTGAAGATCATATTCCATATTCTTCTAACAGGCTAGTAACTATGGTGAAATCTAACTTGGGAAATTTTCCACCTGCACTGACAGCTTCTTGTTATTAAATTCAAAGTGCATGTATGCTGATTGATTTCTGATTAAATCCTTATCTTCTGGAAGACTCCAGATAATTTATCTAGACAGATTCTTTTGCAGTCAGATTTTAAAAGGGATTATTTCACTGTGTTACATGCAATTATTTGCAATAATAGTGCTTTGATCTGTAATATTTCCAGGATTCCAGGCACTTAAAACATAAACTGCAATAAAAAGCTATTATAGTTCAGTTTATGATTTTCCTCACATTTAGCTGCTTTCATATATTATGAGTTGGGCGCTGAAATTTATAGGCAGCTTGAGAGGCAAACAGCTACCTAGTATGGAGCATGAAACCTGCTTTTAGTGACTGCTGGCGTCTTGAATTATGTGCTCTTATGCTAAAAAAGTGGTATATAAACAGTTTACTGATGAAGGAAGAATATTTAATTGGCAGTTTGACCAAGGCCAACTAGCTATTAAGGAGAAGGTCATGTGCAGAAAATTGGTTCACTGATAAATGGCATGATCATCTACAGAAGGAAATCAGAGACTTTGCATGACTGATTACCAAAAGGGAGAATGCAGCAGGGGACAGAAGAGAAAATATTTAATGTCATCACAGTGAGATGGGTCAGATGTTGCTCCTGACACATTATTTTGAATCTGGACTGACTTCTGGAATTGCTGAACCAGCCTGGGCTTTTGTTCCCCCTGATTTTTACTGTTGCAGAGCTATTTCTGTTCAATGCTTTCTGGAGGGTACGTAGCTATCTGTGTTTGTCACCACTTGTTCACACATCCCTATAGAAGAAACAAGGAAGAAGAGCTGGGGAGGTGGGAGGGATTGTGACTAGGAGTGTTTACTGACCCTTGGCTGGCAGAACCACTATGAACAAGCCTTTGCAACTGGCACCAAGGGAACAGCTACAATGAAGGACAGATGTAGGATTGTTAACACTCAGTGGAATTAGTCCAGGCTCGCAGTAACTCAAGTGGGCTGTTGTTGAAAATGGCACTGCTGTTGTTGCTATGAGAAACCAACCACATATTGGCAAGAGGAAAAAATTGCAGATTAAATATTTATGCCATGTTTATTTACATTTTCATTAGGAAAGCAAACAGTTTAATTGTCTATTGCATGGTCACGTTAAAGATAAGATGTATATTTTCCTTTGGTTTTAGTGAAAATGTGGTCTCTGTTTAGATGTGTTCTTAAAACATCCTAAATGGAAGAACTTAGCATGCTGTGGAAGTTTCAGAGGAGCCAGTAACAATGGCATATTTTCAGCTATGTCTATTTGCCAGGAAGGGATACTATCTTCTAAACAGCAGCTCTGTCGTTTGCTGCTGAGTGTACAAGAGCAATTCCCAAATCTGTTCCACTGGAAAAGGAACTGCTTGTTTCATTTCATGTTTCCCAGTTATGGTAATTGTGATAAGCTCCTTCCTCACAAATCCTCAGTATTAACTCACCAACTGTGGACATGCCCATACAATGGTACGACTGGTGTGTGTATGGTGAATGATCTGAGTCTATCCTAGTCTTTGTGTAGGAGGTGGTAGATGCTTATGGAAAACTTTTTTTTTTAATCTGGCACAAGTGACTGCTAAAACATGTCAATGGCTATTGTGTTAAATATGTGCTAGTGAGCAGAGCAAATATTCTACCCTTGCTCTGTTTTTCACCATACAGCCTCTCTACTCCAGGAATCGGGGGAAAACACCATAACTCCCAGGGGAAACACCATAAATAACCATCTGACTGAAGATCAGCTCTAAGCAAATAAATTACAGGGCTTATTTTGTGCTGTGTTTCTACACTGCTGTGCTAAGAACAACTCATATAAAGGTGCACTGCAGCTTCTACTTATAGACATGTTCTCTAAGGGAGACTGAATCCTATTTTTCTGTTTAATTCCAATATCTAACATTGCTTTTGAAGGTTCTGATGGGTTCTTCATTCTTCTTTAGTTCTTTCTCAGTCTACAAAGTTGAGAAAATGAATAAGCTTTTGAAGATTGGAAATTGTTTCCTCTTTCAATGTTTCTGGGTAAATCTCTATTACAGTAGTCAAAACATGGAGTGAGTTATTTTTTTTCCTCATTTTTTGCCTTATTAACAATGTGAGTGGAAAATGTAAAATATGGAAGAACTGCACAGAATATGCAAACACATAACAAGAAACTTTACAGACCCAAGACAGGAAGAACTTTAGAAATATTAAACCTTTGCCTCACAGTGTTTTATCCATGACTTAGGCCAACTGCCCAAATTAGAAGTATCAGTGAAACAGGAAATACAGAAGAAATGCTCCTTCAGTACTGCATGGTGCCACCAAGCCTCTGGACAAAACCAAACTGCTCTATTTGCAGGTAATAAAAAAAACCCAACCCAAACCCAACATTAGTATGACACTGAATTGGGAAGAAATGTTTTATTTTCTTGTGCTTTCCTTTCCCTCCCGAACTGGGAATTCCTTCTGTCTCCTCCTCAAGCTAGTTAGCACAGCTACGGTAAGCAGCTCTCAAATCTAGCCTGAGGTTTAAAGTAAATTCATGCTGAAGATAAAAATGAAGCTTCTAATCAGATGAATGCCATTAATTCAAAACATTTCTGCTGGCATTTCTTTGACTTGGGTTATATCTAAGATAAGAATATTACTAGAGGTTGAGTAAGGTTGTGTTTACTTTTTCTTTTGTACTCAGCTGCATTATTTGGTGTAATTATTAGTACTATTCTTTGGAATTAGAAATTCCTTTATGAAGCTAAAGTTTAGAAATAGCAACAGCTGTTTGCAGTCTCCTCTAAGTTACTCCAGCTGGTAATCTTAAAAATGACAGCGTCAGATTCTTAAAAGTGACTTGGTGAGAGCTGATCAAGTTTTATTTTACCAGTCTTCTCTGTTACACCAACCTGTCCACATGTGCCTGGTTTACAGTGACAACTGAGTACTTTCAGTTTGTCCGGGTTGGTATCTGAAGAGTTTCCAATGACCTTATATATGCATATATCTGCATCTCTGCATATCTTACAAGTCTGCACTGAATACATTTTTTGAGCACTTCCAAAATACATGAGCCTTTCAGTATTTACTCTGAATAAAAAATATCTTAAGGTCTGTGCCACAAGCTGAATCTTGCATCAGGTAACAATGGATTCAGAGTTTGATCCATTGCTTCTCTAGATTTACTACACCTAGTAGCTGCAGAACAATACAGAAGCAGTCTGTGCACATTGACTGAGTTTACACACAGGCAGGAGACTCAGAGTCAGCACCACATTACCAAAATCAATGTGTTTATTCCTGGGTCAGCAAGACTTTTAAGCACGTGTCCCATTAAAAGCTCTGTGTTGTCACGTTGTCTTCAAAAGAATTGCACAGTCACTGTCTTAGGTTGTCTGACATTGCGAGGTTATGTTACTTCTTTTTGCCTCACTCTCTCATTTTCCTAATTCTATGACTTTGGTTTCTGGTTTTGATTCTAACAGCATGCAACTCCATTCCATTATACTGGTCTTCTGTTACTACACCAGTGCAGCTGTGTTCATTGTCAGGTCTTGTATGGTGATGATCAGCCTCTGAAGGAGTACAAGCCTGAATCAGCTTATATTTTTGCAAGTGTCATTGATAACATGATGCATGCTAGCACTGCAGGCAGCCTGGATCTGAACACTGTTTTTCACAAAACCTATTCCTCGTTGGTAGCCTTCTAAGAGAAATATCTTGCTTTTCAACTTCTTGATCTTCATAGCTTCAGAATTCAGCTTTCAGAATATGTTCCCAGACTATAATGTGTATCTATTCCTCAGGTATACCTGTTGAGATTTATCTGAAATTTAATGGCTGAAATATGGGGGAAAAAAAAAAAGACTAACACATAAATAGCTATTTTTTATTTCAGAGAACCTCCTATCCTGACACTGCAATTATCTGTGTCTGTTTAACTGTTTAACTTATTTACTTTATGAATAAACTAGTGTGCTTATGAGCAAGAAAGGCCTTAGAATAAGGAAACTTGTGCAATGGCCAGTGGTCAACAAGCCCTCTTAATTTTGGTATTGATTTAGCCCCACATAACATAGAAT
The DNA here is from genome assembly GCA_024611195.1 of Ceyx melanurus. Taxonomy (NCBI): domain Eukaryota; kingdom Metazoa; phylum Chordata; class Aves; order Coraciiformes; family Alcedinidae; genus Ceyx; species Ceyx melanurus. The sequence goes on along the minus strand of JANHGL010012344.1, from coordinate 543 downwards.
TTTCTGAATCTCAGAAAATTTTAAAATATTGGAACAAAAAAGAAGCTGTAACTGGTGGTGTGAATAATTTTAAGAGCTGCATTAGGACATTATATAATAAATCAAACTGTAGATGAAGCTCTAGCAAGTAGAAAAAAATTCTAGAAAGCTTTGATAGCAAGGCATGAGCTCTGGAAGCACTAATATAAAATCCGCTACAAATCCCATACAGAAATGTAGATAAAAACCCAAGAGTGTCAGCTGAAACAGTGTGTACAAACTGAGATTTCTACTGTTTTTATTTTCCATAAAACTAAAGAGCTTTGTCAGGTTTCCACAGTCATATGTTTCCTCCAAGGAGCCTGGGCAAACAGCACTCACTTGGCCAGTCCTGTGTTCTGCTTATCTCTCCCTTTATCAAGTATCCTCAGTTCCCACAGCAGGAGGTGCTCAGTATTTAACAGGTTTGAGCTTGAAAAGCTCCATATATTTGTTCTGGTTGAGCTTCAGAAACGGTCAGGGTTTGCTGGTTGTTTTGTTTTTGTTTTGTTTTTTTAATAATTT
>JANHGL010012343.1:0-21698 GCA_024611195.1 Ceyx melanurus | reverse complement strand
TGGCAGTGTAGGGTTAATGGCTGGACTTGATGATCTTGAAGATCTCTTCCAGCCAAATCATTCTATGATTCTATGATTTACCTAATGGCTAATAATATTTGTTTATATTTACCTAATGGCTAATAATATTTATTTATATTTACCTAATGGCTAATAAGGTTTATATTTACCTAATGGCTAATGATATTTATATTTACCTAATGGCTAACAATATTTATATTTACCTAATGGCTAATAATACTTATTTATATTTACCTAATGGCTAACAATACTTATTTATATTTACCTAATGGCTAACAATATTTATTTATATTTACCTAATGGCTAACAATATTTATTTGATTATATTTACCTAATGGCTAACAATATTTCTATTTACCTAATGGCTAATAATACTTATTTATTTGATTATATTTACCTAATGACTAACAGCATTTATATTTACCTACTGGCTAATAATACTTATTTATTTGATTATATTTACCTAATGACTAACAATATTTATATTTACCTAACGGCTAATAATACTTCTTTATTTTATTACATTTACCTAATTCTCTTTATTTATCTGAAAAATCTGGGATCTAATGGGATTTTTTTTTTTCCCCTCTTCACTTTTTTTTTTCCAGCAAAATACCCGGAGATCAAGACCCTGATGGGCCCAGACCCCCACCTGAAATGGATCGTGTCGGGCATGGTCTTCCTGCAGCTCCTGGCCTGCTACCTGCTGCAGGACCGCCCTTGGAAATGGATCTTCTTCTGGGCTTACGCCTTCGGGGGCTGCGTCAACCACTCCCTGACCCTGGCCATCCACGACATCTCCCACAACGTGGCCTTCGGGAACGGGCAGGCCAAGCGGAACCGGTGGTTCGCCGTCTTCGCCAACCTGCCCGTCGGCGTCCCCTACTCCGCCTCCTTCAAGAAGTACCACATCGACCACCACCGCTACCTGGGCGGCCACGGCCTGGACGTGGACGTCCCCACGCGCTTCGAGGGCTGGTTCTTCTGCACCCCGCCGAGGAAGCTGCTCTGGCTTTTCCTTCAGCCTCTGTTCTACAGCCTGAGGCCTCTCTACGTCAACCCCAAAGCCATCACACAGATGGAGATTTTTAACGCCCTGGTGCAGTTTTCCGTAGACTTGATCATTTACTACTTCTGGGGGCTCAAACCTATTGTTTACCTAATAGCAGGTACCATCCTCTGCATGGGTGTGCATCCCATCTCCGGGCACTTCATAGCAGAGCACTACATGTTTTTGAAAGGCTATGAGACCTACTCTTATTATGGACCTCTGAACTGGCTCACATTTAACGTGGGCTACCACATGGAGCACCATGACTTCCCCAGCATTCCTGGGTGCAGATTGCCCATGGTAAGTACAGCACGAGTAAATTGGAATTTTTATTTTTTTTTTTTTTGCTAGGCTGTCTCGAAGAAATCACCCCATGGATCTATTTTAAGAAGGAAAAAAAAAAAGGGAAAAAGAAAGCTTTTTGGATTTGCTTCTAATTCGTTTTAAGCAGGAGATTGAGGGATATGGTTGCCAACCTGCTGTAATATTTAGTTTATTTGATGGAAATGAGAGCATCAGAGCCTCAGAGGGTTTGAGGAATGCTCATTGCTTGATAAAACCCACCAACAATACTCTCAATTTCCCCATTCCTCCCCTCAGCCACCGGGTTTCATCTCTTTGAGTGTAAAGTCCCATCTGAAGCGAGGCAGATTGGCAATTACTGCTAAAAAAATGCCTAATGATCAATCCCCTAACTCTGTCGCTCGATTAACATCAAACAAAAGTCTATTTTTGAGATGACATAAGCACCAGGGCATGTTCCTGCCTGACACAAAGAGCACTGGAAGATGAAGCCCCGCTCTGCACCGGTGGCTTTAGCTCTGCTGCCCCACCCACAGAAACTGAGGATGCCTCACCTGTCACTGGGAAAATTCCTTGGCTTTCCTCTTTGGAAAACCAACCCCCTTTTTTTTTTTTTTTTTTTTTTTTTTTCCATGTTATCAGTTGTAGGAATCAAATTTGCAAAGCCCAGGTGTTTAGGGGTGGTTTTCAACCTCCCTCCAGGGCTGTGGCTGCTCTGCTGGGTTCCTCAGCAGGTGCTCCCGGAGTTAGAGGTACGTGACTTGCAAGTGTTGACTCCTGCAGACAATTCCTCTGGCATCATCATCAGAAGGAAACTATCTCCTGTCTCTGGACTGATGCAAAGCAGGGAACTGCTGCTGCAACATCATCAGGTGGAGCTGAGGAGGTTCAGGAGCTGTGACCTCAAGGTGCCATAGGGAAGTGTCATCATGGTATAAGGGAAACTCTGCTTTATGGGTTCTTCACAGAAACACTGAGAGCAGATCCAAAGCAAGAGGAACATTTACTGGTGGGTGTAGGAGACCCTGCTGCTCTGTTTTAACAGCTCTGTTTGGAGCAGCCCATGTTCCTCCTGTCAGGTGCTCCCATTGCTGACACTCCTGATAGCTCAGCTGGGAAGTGCATGAGCTCAGCTTTAGTTCCAACTTGTTGGCTAGGCTTAGATCCCGAGATTACTGCCATGTAAATAGCAGAAAAGGAGGTGAGCTCTGGATCTTACACTAGTGACTGATGGAGCTTTGCCAGGGCTGTTGCTCCAGACCTGATTGAGACCTGCAAAACTTTTCCCCTCCCACGCCACGAAGAGTTCATTCCTCATTCCTCAGGGCAGTGCAGCAGCTGAAGTGTCTGCCCTCCTGGGTAAAGAGGACAGAGTTGGGAGCTGAGTTTCATGGGGATGTGTTTCTAGCTCTCAGGCAGCTGGTGGAGGAGGCATCAGGCTTGTCAGTCACTGCTGCCTGACAGAACGAGCTGGGAAAGGTCAGATCTTTGACAAGGGATCAATTCCAAAGGAAAATCCATCAGGAGAAGTGAAAAATCCTTTGGCAAAACAGTTGCTGTAGAAAATCTTTTGTCCATTGAAACCAGTTGGTTATTTTTATTCTGCAAAGTGAGAAGAAAAATACTCAATTGAGAAGAAAAATTCACAACTGAGAAGAAAAAAATCCTCCGTCTCTTCAGTGACAGGAGACAGGGGACAGATCCTCTCTGGAGAGCTTGAATGTTTGAATTTCATAACAGATGGGGTAGAAACCTCTTGTTCTCAACCTCCCAGCACATTCTTCACTCAGCAGAGGTCTAGCCTCTGGAGATTTAATCCCCTAGGTGCTTCAACTTCTAAGAGCTGAATTGTTTTATAGGGATGACATCTCGGCATCACTATTTCATTTTTAAAAGTAATTGTCAAGTGGCATAAAGATCTTTATTTGGTTCCTTTCCTGCACGATTGAGAGCAGGGGAGAAATGGGATCAGGGAATAACTGGATCTTAATCTTGGAAAGTAACTGGCTTTTCCACTTGCTTATCAGAAAAGTAAATTCAGCTTTGTCCTTTGTTCCAGGTGTGTCTCTCAGAATGTTCTGAGTAATATGTTTGCCACTGGAAGGACCTTTACCCTAGGAGGGTGACAGCTTTGAAAGAGGAAGAATTAGGCTGTGCTGTAAGCTCAGAGATATTAAAGATGAGCACATGAGTGAGCAGTAAGAACTTGTCCCACTAGTATAAGAAGAAATTACATAAGAGACCATAAAATTTAACATTATAATGAAGGACCTGATCTATAAAAGCACCATAGACTAGATTAGCCTTTGCATGAAGCATTATAACTAGAAAATACAGCATTATTTACCAAATAAGTGAACAATCTGTTGTTCATCATGAGAAGGATTGGATTTATTCATGAAGAGGGGACAGGAGAAGAGGGGGGAACTCACTCCAATAAAAACTGCAGTGTTACCAGAGGCAAACTAGTTACTCATTAAGCTTGTGGGAAAAGGAAAAGCCCTGGTATGAAACCAGATTTATTAGACAGACAAGACTGGAAAAGATGGTAGATGTGCTGATTTGGAATGGCAGATTTCATTAACCCCTTGATGGCCAGGAGGACTAGCTGGAGTCATTCCCCTTGGCCAAGGACTGCAGAGGGAATTGCTGTGATATGCTTTCTAGCATCCTAAACTTCTTGTCACAAGGAGCTCTAGCTTCTGTAGAGCTGGCAAACAGGATCATGTCAGGGGTTGGAAGGGAGCTAGAAGATCATCCAGTCCAACCCCCCTGCCAGAGCAGGGTCACCCAAACCAAGTCACCCAAGGGGTCTAGACCAGCCATGGTGAAATGTGAAGATGCTTTTAATTTTGCACCCATCATTTCCAACAGAGTCTGGGGTGCTGTTGCTCTGCTCCAGGAGCACAAAAGCAGAAGTTTCAGTCTAATGGGTGTGATTTCTTACCTACCACCTCAATATATCTGAAGGGAAAACCTCAGTCCACCAGCTTCTTGCAGGCTTTGTGATGCCTTCTTATCCTTCCATGGTAAATTCCACTCACAGACTAGCACTGGGTTGAGACAGAGCAGCTCCTGAAGGAATTAGTCCATCTCCAATGCAATAGGGAGGGCTTGAGGGGGAATTCAGGAGCAGGATTGAGGAGTATTTTGTCAGAGTGCCATCCTCCTGGAGATGATCTATGGCCTGGCTGCAAAACCTGCTGCCTGGAAACTCCCACCCACAGGTTTTGTGCTGCAACCAGAATGCATCAAGGGGAATGACTCTTCCAGCCTCACATCTACTTAATAGATGTAGTTTAATGCTTTAAATGAAAAGGAGTCTGCATTAATTAGCAATTAGTGATAGAACAAGAGGGGATGGGTTCCAGCTGCACCAGGGGAGGGGCAGAGTGGGCAGGAGGGAAAAAAATTTTCCTGAAAGACATTAGCAAAGGCTGCCCAGGGAGGGGGTTGAGTCCCCAGCCCTGGGGGTGTTTGGATGTGGGTTTGAGGGCCATGGTTTAGGGGTGAACTCTGCAGAGCAGGGCTGATGGTTGCACTGGATGATCCCAAGGGGCTTTTCCAACCTGAATGATTCTAGGATTAAAACCCAATTACTTTCTACCCTCCCACTCTCCAGATTTTCTGGCAGGTAAGGAGGAGATAATTTTGTTTTACATATGGAGATGCTGAAAGAAATTCCAACTGATGAGCTGCTTTGAAAATTCTTTCCTGCCATGTGATGCCAAAATGGGAACAGGCACCTCCCAAACTTTTCCATAACAAATCCCTTCAGGATTTTTCCCTCTAACTGTATCTATTAAGTCTTCCCTTTGTCACAAATATGTTATTGTGGTTCACCTTGTTGTCTCCATTGTACGTACAGTTGTCCTGCCCAGAGCACAGTGGTGCAAGTGCTGCCTTCCAGCAAAAAGAAAAGCCAAGCAGAGCTTTGTGTGGCTCTGAGTCACTGTCCTGCAGCTGATTTAGTGTCACACACTCCAGTGCAAGCCCCTGCTCACCTCTGGTGCTTTCTGTGCTGATCTTCTCATTCAGCATGAGCTGCCACCATAACTGAGCTCCCTGCTTTCAGAATGCGGTGGGTATGAAATTCCTCAAAATTCACTGCTGGATGCTTTTATTAATCACCCTCATTATCAAATATTTGTATTCTAGTGGCCTGGTTTACACCTGGAATACAGCTGCAGAATATGTGTATGGAGTAGATGTTTCAATTCAAGTTTCCAGACCACCTGAGCTTTTCAGCCTTGTGCCCAGCTGCTTGTGTCTGCTGAGAGTGCAGAAGTTACTGAGTTGAACACAGGTTGTTTATTGGCTTCTTTGCTCAACCATTTTTTTTCCTGCTTCACCACTGGAGTCCTTTTTAGTTGGTCACTTTGCTGGTGGAGGCTGCAGCCACTGCCTGAAACGTTGCTGCTGGGAGCTGAGTTGGTTTCTTTGCATCTCCAGCTCCGTGGGTAAGAAATAGATGGAGGTTCTGCAGCAGAGGGGACCTGCCAGCTGGACTTGGCTAGGACATAGGAAGGTCTAATTGCTGTCCAAAGTCAAAATTCAGGCAGAGCTTCTAAAATGGAGGTGGGAGGGAGGGTCTGAGCAGCAGTGTGCTGGGGACTCACCATGTCAAAGCTGAAATGAAGCTCTGGAGGCTGGGTATCCAAGATATTTGTGTTCGTATGAGGCCTTGGGGCTTTGTGACAGCTCTAAATGTTATTAGACTCGTGGCCTCAGCATTTCTAAAGCAGGGTGAGGAGAACAGATCCCCCTGTGTGTGCTGGAGGAGCCCAGCTCTGATTTGCAGCAGGAAGAAAATGAAGTGTAGGCAAGTCTGTGCCTGGCATCTGCTCAATCAGTGTTTTTTCTCCTAGCCAGAGCCTTCAGCAGGTGAGTATTACAGGTGGCAAACAGGGTTTTAACACAGGGTGGTGGAGTCTTGGCAAATGAAGGTGGATCAGGCATCTCAGCAGCAGCACAAGAGTTCTACTGAAGGCAGTGATCCAACAGTCAAATTCTGGCACAGGGAGGTAAAATCTGACTCAGAAATCAGCTGAGGATCATCCAAATGGATTCCAGGACATCTCTTTTGGCTGAACTTCAGAAGCTCACAAGCAATAGCAAGTAACATGCAGGTGATGGCTGTTGCTATCAGATCTGAAACACACCTGAGTCTGTGCAGCTCAACAGCTTCTCCTCTCTCTCTCTTCTCCTTCCAGGTGAAGAAGATTGCAGCAGAATATTATGATAACCTCCCACATCACCAGTCCTGGATTCGAGTTCTGTGGGACTTTGTTTTTGATGACACTATTGGGCCTTACTCAAGGGTGAAGAGACTGTGCAAGCTGGCAAAGGAAAGTTAATGGGCTGGCTCTGCCTCCTGCACTGGTGGTTGGATTGTTCAGTTCAGTTTGCAGCAGCAGGAGGGTGTTTGTGTGTGCTGGGTTGGTTCATGGTCCTTAGGCTGAGGGGATGTATGTGAAAATGAAGCCATTGGATGCACTTTTAGGCTGCTGACATTGCTGCTGATGCTGTTACCCTGAGAAACTAGATGAGTGTGAGCTGTGATGATCTGAACCTTTGGGCTAAGCGTAGAATTAACTGCCTAAGGCTGAGTTTTGCAGTGGAAAGTGAATGTTTGGTGTGTGTGTGGTGTTTAGCCCTGGTTGTCCTCGTGCCAGAAGAGATGGAGATACTGTGTGTGCACAGGACTGTGAAGCAGGGAGGACTGGCACACAGCAATGCATGATACTTTCTGGAGAACCCAAGGATGCCCCAGCATCATGGCTTGTCTAATCTTATTATCTTCTGTTAATTAGCAGAGATTTTGTACATGTAATGGAATATGCCTATATTTTTGTACACTTGTATCATTATTTTAGTAGCTGCTGTTTGGCTTTCATTCCAGGGCTTTGTCTAAACCTTTGATGACTCTATTCCTGTTGTTAGGATCTCACTCTCACTGTAGCTCACTGGCAGAGCTGGTGTGGGGAGGAAAAACCCTTCAGCCTTCTGCTTGCTGCCTGGGCAGCAGTGTGGACATGCCCCTGAATTATTTCTCTCCCTGGGTGTCTTTGTGCTATTTCTACTCCCTGGAATAGTTAAATCTTCTGGCCTGTCCTCTCCAACTATCAATTTCTGCCTATCCTCAATAATTCTGCATCATCAAAAACCTTATCACCCTCCTCTCTCCAAGCAGATCTCTACCTTAGGAGCCAGGAGGTCAGATCCCCTGTCATCACTTCCCTCTACCCTGGAAACCTTCCCAGCCTGATTGCCTCAATAAATCCCATTTCACTCCTTCCTCCTACAGTCTAGTTCATACACAGATGGTGTTTTGCTTCATGGGTTGTGCTTCTAGAAAAGGAAGAACTGGGGTTTCTTCTGACACTCCACTGGTTCCTCAGTGCAGAACAGTCTTAAGTTGCTTTTCTCCCAAAGGGAGAAGCTTTGGTGTGGAAACTTCCATTTACTTTCGTAACTGCTCGTGTCAGGGAGCTTGTTGTGTGTTATTCACTTCAGTGCTGCTAGAACTCCATGAGCCAAATTCCCATGGCCTTAGCAAGCTCCTCCTCATCCCTGCTGGCCCATTTATCCAGTTAATATAAAACCCACCATAAAGATTATGCTATCTTCCTCAGCATGACTATTGTCCTCCTCTTTGTTGTCACCTCTCTCTAGTTCCTTTACTCAGCTGTTCCAGGGTGAAGTCCCCTCCCTATCCTGACACAGAGGCTAAGGGGTAAAATGAGGGCAACCAACTTTGGCAACCCCTTCTTGCCTTGCCTCCCATCAGGGTCCCCAGTTGGGCATCCCCTCCTGCTCTCCCCTCTCCAGCACAGTGGGAACTGGAAGGGACTGGAAGGCTGGTGCAGTGCAGGCTGGTTCCATGGGTGGGGGTTGTGATCCTGTCCTCTCCCTGGCACACTTGTCCTTGCCCCTACCTTGGCAGAAGGCTGGTAGCTTGTTGGTTTGGGGTTTTTTGTAACCACAGGGCATGTGGGGCTGGGTTAAAAGCACTTTAGGGCTACAGTTTTATTCCCTTAGCTTAAAAATTAATCCAGTTCTCCATTGTGTGGCCACACTAATGTTCTGGCAAGAAGAGAGGAACAAATAGCTGGCTGTGTGCTAGAGTGGAGGTGTTTGAGTGCCTGGGATTTAACAAGCCTAGCACTGGGATGCCCTCTGGAAGCAACAGGCAAAGTGAGGTAGTGTCTGGGAGATGGAGACGCCCTGGCAGTGGCACTCCTGCAAATATCCCCCCCACTGCACATCCCTGTGGCTGGGAACCAGCAGAGCACCTCAGAGTGAGGCTCAGTCACCTCCTCCTCCTCATCCACTGGAGGGGATGAAGGCCTGGGGAGCTGAGGAGCCCAAGGAAACAGGCAAAAGGCAGGGCCATGTGGACAATAAACAGTTTATTACCAATATGAACACAGATACTGTGATGCACTGACGTACCATTTCTCTTTATATTGTGATAACTCTGAGACAAAGAACTCGTTGGCTGACAACTAACATGTCTCTGTTTCTTCTGGTGATGCCACAATACATCTCTGTTGGCAAAGGATCTTCATTGACATTGCAGACTACTAGTAAAATTACTTTGAAGTCATCTATCAAAAAGCAAATGGGTCACGTGTGTTCTTATCTACTACTAAAAAGAAAGGGAATACATTTAAATAAGCAAATACAAAATACAAAAAAAAAAAAAAAAAGGCTGACGAATCCAATGTGCAGTGTCAGATGAAATCTAAAAAATCCAGAACTTTAAAATTTAATATTCTTTAGAGTAAGACTTTTTTTTTCTCTTTTCTTTTAAATGAAGCAAATCCAAGGCAGCAGCAAGCTTCAAAGTGTGCTGAGTCTGCTAATAAAAAGGGTATCAGAACAAAGACAGTGCAGGTGTCCTCTCTCCCCAGCTGGCATGACCTTGGGACACTCAGGAATGCTCCAATCTTCCTGGCATCCTCAGTACCATCCGAATGCTCTGCAATCCTTATGTTGTACTGATCCTACTCACCTCCTGCCGTATGGCTACAAAACCAAACCAAACGGGTCAGTGCATCTTGGCTTTTACAGATAAAGATATTTATAAGTGTTTAAATACCCCAGTGTGGGATGGCAAAGCTAAGTAGAGAGGCTGCACGCTGGCAAAAGGATGAGTGGAGGGTAGAAGGATGAGTCAGGAGAAGCAGTTGGCTGTTTGCTGGCACACTGCAGTGCTGGCCTGAAGGAGGGGGGACCTGCCAGGGGTTTGTCTGCCACTGAAATCAGCTAGGGAGGCTCTCTGAGGGCTGAGCTGCTGGGACAGGAGCCTGTGGGTGAGGGTCTCCTCAACCCCAAGCTGCCCTGGGGTTTTCTGAGCACAGAAGGCAACAGGGGATGGATTTTTAGCTGGAAAAGGCTCCTCTTTTTCCCCTCCTGGGGGAAACTGAGACTGCGGGGGGAGCAGGCTGTGGGCAGTGTGGGCTTCAAAGGGCTGTGTGGCCTGAAAAAAGACATTTCACACTGCAGAGCAAGTTCTAAAGTGCTGCTAAATTGACTTTTCAACCACTTAGGAAACCTAGTTGCAAAGCTGTCATCAAATGAAGGTCTGCAGCAGCTCTTCAAGCACAGGAGGCCTCCAGAAGATGCTGTTTGGTCCCTTTGTCCCCTCCTCATCCCAGTGACAAGGGATTTCCCCACTCCCTGATTGTGATAACAGAGCTGCCATGGGCTACAGGCTTCCTCCTGCTTGTGAGAAACACCACCCAGGGAATTTCTCATAGGTTGGGGGTGAAAATGCTCAGCAGCAGCATAAAAATAGAGGATGAAAACAAGATATGATGATCAGAGCTCAGATAAGATGCTTGTTCTTCAGCTGTGCCTATGAATCAGAGCTGCTCCAAGAAGTCTGAAAATACCAGGGAACTTCTCTGCAGTTCCTATCATCTTTATCTATGGGGAATCAGTCAGAAAGATGAGAAAAATAATAATTTTTCTCTTTCTTACCATCAATTATCTCCTCTTTCACTTTGTGTAACTCTCTTACAACTTCCTCCAATATTTCCTGATGAGACAAAACACAAGTCAGCTGCTCAGAATTTTCCTTCTAAGAGGGGTGGAAGAAAAGGCAAGTTTAACATGGTTGTGCTGGTCCCCCACCTCCACTCTGCTGGCTCAGAGCCTAGCACTGCTAGCAGCTGTCCCTGCACTCCCAGCCTGAGGATGCAGAAGATGCTGGCACCGTTTCTTTGCATCATTTCTGGGTTTTCTTGATGAGGCAGCAGGGAGGTTGGTGCTGTGGTGCTGCTCACCAGCCAGCCCCTTCTCTAAGCACCTCTAGGGGGAACCAGAAGGCTGAAGAGCTGCTTTGCCGGGTACAGCGCATGCATGGGGGAAAATGGGCGGCTCGTCGCACCCCTGAGCTGTGGAAGGCTTCCGAACTCACCTGTTTCATTCGATCCAAATCTAAGGCATCCATTGCCACGTCGTTGCTGCTGCTCACTGGCTTCATCCTTGAGAAGAGCACAGAAAAGGCAGTCAGGGCACCCTCAGAGATGCTGCTTTCCCCTGCAGCAGACAGACTGGAGTGCAAAGACTGCACTGAAATTTCATTTACTCTATTTAAATATCTTTTTTTGGGGTGGTAGGAGTCTCAATGGTTTCAGACTAGAATTGCTGAGATGTCTTCAGGGGATAAATCCTGTTTAGCAATGTTTTTTTTTATTACAGCCTTTGGGATTTGCAAGCTAGAGAGCTGGTTTTCCCCTCCCAGGTGTTTTCTGTACAGCAACCCTGTCCTGGCCACCTAGATTTGGCTATTAAAGAGAAACAGAGAAAAGAAAAGCCCAGTAATCCTTTCCTGACTGAGTCAAGTGGAGTTTGCTGATAGCACAGGCACTTCTTGACCCAGAAACAAATCCAATCTGTCCTTACTGGCAAGTTATCAGTTTTCCAGGATACTATTAGTCAGTGGGCTGAACTCTAATAGTGATGGCTGATAAAGTGAATTAAGGAAGCAGAAGCTGCTTTGCCTTCTCTTTTAATCAGTAACTCTAAACCATTTCAAAAATTAACCATGCTGTGGATGCTCCCAACAGCTCTGCCATCATCTCTGGGCCCAAACTGGTGGAGATTCTGCCACTTGGTCTTGCTAAGAGAAAAGCTGAACATGTCTCCTGCCAGCTCACAGCTCAGCTGGGGGTTAAGACAGATAGAAATAGGAACAGAAGCTGCTGAGAGCTTTTGAAACCTGCTTGTTTCCCCCACAGGAGTCATTTGAGCAAAGGCTGAGCACTGCTCCAAGTGTCAAACCAGGAAAGACTTGATCCCACTGGACTCCTTCTCCCAGGATGGAATGGCATTGTAAGAACACTGGTGAAAATTTGCTGGCTCCTTGAAATAGTCCAAATTTGGTTTTAGGAGAGCTGGAGAGACTCCAGTAAGTGCTGGACCAGCACAGGAAGGGTGTCTCTCCTCAGCTGCCCAGGATATCTCAGTCTCCATGGGTGAGAACATGGGTGTGGATGTTCCAACAACCTGGTTGTTCTGACCCACAGGACTCCTGGAGTTTTACTTCAGGCTTCTTGGCTTTTGACACCTGCCAGCTTTTGTCCCTCACCTGTCTGAGTGCCCTGTCTGTGGCTGGGCCTTTGAGAGCTCAGTGTTATTAACCTGCACCAAGCTTTGCTCTCCTTCCTCCTGCCTGCATGGATGGAGGAATAAATCCCCTTCTCCCCAGCTGCAGGCCCTTCAGATTTCTGCCTTTGCTTTGGGATTTCTGTGGAGGCTGGACAAGAAAATCTTCTCTAATTGGCAGGGTCATCCTGAACCTGCTGCAAAAAGATGCTCCAAACCCTACCAAGCCCAAGCCTCAATTCATGAGCAGAAATGCTTTTAGCACTGCCTCAGGGGTGATTAACATCAGTGCCCACTTGAGCAGGGGGCCGTTTCCACTCTCTCCATGCTTTGTGCCAGGACAGACAAAGCAGCTGGTAGGAAAATCAGCACAGGACATGCCAGAAGACAAAGCATTAGTGCTGAGTGGTGGGATTAGGCAAAGGAGAAGCCAAGGTGGCTAAGAAGCCAGGCTGTTAGCCAGTACCTAGGAGACACGTGGGATTGGGTGGGGCTCTTAGCTTCACAGCTCTTCAGCACTGATGGGTTTCTACAGCAATGGAATGAAACAAGACATGAGTTGTGCAGGTGGCACAGGGGCCAGGGTGACCGTCCCCACTGCTGCAGGGACACCCTCAACAGCTCACCTGGAAAGTAATGAAGATACAGGCTTTTCAACAGAATTGCTCCTTTCCCATGGCTTCTTCCCAGAGTCTGAAAAGCAAAAGAAGTTGCTGTTTATTTTCTCTAGTGATCAAACCATGGTGAGGTGGATGGTCTCATCCTGCTGCTTTCACTCAGGGAGGGTGAGTGACTTAGATCCAGAAAAGCAGGATTGCTGAAGGAGTTGTTGCATTGACAAAATCTGCTTAACAACCCCTTTAATTAGGGACTGGGGAGGCAAACACTGCTAAAGTGTTTCCTCCAGGAGGAGGAAAAGCATAAATCACATCTATTAAAAAATACAAGTTAATTGCTGCAAGGCTCAGTTTATTCAGTACAATACTTATTTTAAGAAGTCTTAGATCTTCTGTCTGCATAGTTAGTAGGAAATGTGGGTGTAGCTAAAAAAACCAACTCTGTGAGCCCCCCACTATGCAAATCCCCACAGAGAATTTATTTAATGCTGTCTACATTTCAGGTTGGCTCCTCTGTGAGCTCCTAAAAAGCTCTTTACAAGAATGACAGGCACTCCCAGGGAAATCTCTAGATCTCATTCCTCATCTAGGGCCTTGGCTTGTTCCTCTTCCCTGGCAAAGCAGCCAAGTCATGGCTTTGTTCCAAGAGGAAGCTGGAATGCTGAAATACTCATTCCCTTGGGAGAGACTTCATGCAGCAGGTATGGAAGCCAAGGCTGATGCAAGGATGAATCTGACTGGCTTGAAGCTTATCTACTTAGATACAGCTCTTTCAACTCATCATAGGAAAAAAAAAACAAACATATTTAAGGGCTGTTTAATTTCACCTCATCACTCTCAGGATCAGCCTTCCTACTGGGTTAAGGAGGGATAACAGTTTGAGACCCAAAGCCCAGCTGGATAAACCAGGACAGTACACCACCAACAGTAAAATAATACTGATTTTTTCTCCTAGATTTAGGTGCAGTGTTGAAGACACAGATATTGAGCTACAGGACTGGACCCCATGACCTAAACTGGGCTTATTATCATTTTTTGGCTGTGTTTTTGCTTGCTGAGCACAGCTTTTAAAACAACAGGTACCTGGGAATTTTATTCTTAGTGCCCTTAGGAGCAGGAGGAAGAACCCAGAGTATAGAGGTTGTCAAGAATACAACATCAACACTATAGTTTGATTGAATACCTGCTGAATTTTGCTGCTGCTGGGTGGGACCTCGTGTGCTGGGTGAAGGAGAGGTGCTAGCATCATCCTGCCAAGAGAAAAAAAATCAGGACAGAGCTGAATTCAGGAGGAGAAATGAAGAGTTCTCTTCCACAAAAGCAAGTTTCCTCCAGGCACTGCTGGTGGGGTCAAGTCCACTTCAAGTTTCACCTCTAGCATGGCAAAATACATCGTTTTTCTCCTTTTTTTTTTTTTTTTGCAAAAAGATTCAGAAACTCTCTGTGATGTGGCAGGAGCAGAACAGTCTTTTCACTTACATTTTGGCTTTCCTCTTCTTTTCTGTCAGCTGGCTTGTCTGACTGCGAGGCTGCTTTCCTCCTTTGCAAAGGAACAGGAGAGAGGATACACAGTCAGCCCCCTGGGAACACATCCTCTACGTGGGAAGGCTGAGTCAGGCTCTGGGGGGAGTTAGGATTTCCTTAGTTCATCCCAGGGAACAGCACAGAGGCTGGGGTGTGTTCAGCTGGGGAGGATCAGGGCAGGGCTGAGGGATCCAGACCTCAGTGCTAGGACTCGGGGAGCAGGAGATGTGTGGAAGTGGAGGGTCTGGTGTCCTACACCAACCCAACCCCCCCAGCAGGCATCTCTGAGGACCAAGCTACTCCCCCCAGGTGGATACTGCAAGGAGGACACTGTTCTCAGCCAGCTCCAAGATGGTTTTGCCACCTTGTGTTCCCCCATCCCTGTTCCCACTGTGGCAGTGCTCCTGTGGGATGGGAGAGGCAGAAAAGCCCCTTAGCCCCAGCCCAGCCTCACCAGTAAAGATGGGGCACTATTTGTGTCCAGCCATTTTACTATTAATTTAATGGTAATTAAATTTAAAGCTATTCAACTATTTTAGTGCTGAAAAGAGAGAAAATTATCTATTTGATATTTTATGCTGATCACTTTTTAGTGTGTTTTGTATTTAATACTTCCCAAAGGATCCACAGTCCATGGTCAGAATTCCTTCTGAAATGACCAGGACAGGGAGAAAAGTTGGAATCAGACCCTCTGAACTGGAAATTGTTTTTATCCCAGACAACATTCATCTCTCACTCTGCAATGGCACCTACTCTTCATTATTATCCTCATCCTTTGTTTTCACTATTCATAAGTTTAAAAATCCTAAGAGCTAAAACCAAAACATTTAACACTAGGAGCTTGGGAGTTAGAATCTGACAGAATATTACTGCTGGAATCAGAGGGAAAAGAGAAAGCAATAATAACTGGCATCATTGAATGCCTTTTAACAGCATTTGATACAATTTGCTTTAAGTGGGGAATAATTTGGCCAGTCTGTCTGAAACACACTGATAATTGACAATCATTTACCTGCCAACATGTCCTTTTATTGAACATCTATTTTGGGGCCCAACATCCTGCATGTGCATCAAGAATTATTTGTCTCAGTTATTTTCCTAGTTTACTCTTTCTCAACCCAGCAACTTTCAAACCCCAGAGGATGTATTTATCACCCCCTTTGGAAGTTAGCACACAGCAGCTGAACTCTGCCAGCTCTCAGGGCTGCCAACACCAACACTTTTATCTCAGAGGTGATGCTGGTGACTGCCAGGACCTGCCCAACTGAAGTACCAAATGAAGCAGAAATGACAGCACCTTGTTCCACAGTTTGCTACAGGACTCATGCTTACTTGAAATGAAAATACAAACCTTTTTGCCAGTAATTTATTCATTTCTTCCATGAGTCCACCTCCTCCTCCTCCACTACTTGTTCGATTGGCATCACTCTTTGAGACCCCACTGGGGCTGGACCCTCCTGAACCATCTTCTGGCTGGAGAGAGAAAGCAACACTGGAATGAATGAAGTTTCATTTACACCCACACCCTTAATGATACATTTTGCTCATTATGAGGAACAGAAACCACCATCACAGCCCCAAAAACAGAGCTAGGATGCATTCTGGGCCTGGTAATGGTCTGGGTGAGGCAAATATGTGCTGAAAAACCAACAGGTCTGTTGGTTCATGGTTCTATTTGTGCCTTGCTGTGCAACCCTGACCTAAGTGGACACCCACCAATGTGAGAACTACACTGGTACTTTGTAAGCATGGTGCAGGTTGAGTATTTTCAGTCATTGTAAGTGGTTGAGACTTTGCAGAAGGAATGAAATCCTGGCATCATGAGAACTTGCAGCCATTGGGTAATTAGCATTTTCTGAAGAGCAGAAATCCTACCAGATGAGCATTGCCTGCTCTCCAAACTCCTATTTAAACCTCCACCTGATGCTCAGCTGAAGTTTCACAGCACGTTTCACACTGGGTTTGCAGACCAAGCTGCCCTAGGCCTTCCTTCAGTCACAGAATCCTAGAATGTTAGGGGTTGGAAGGGACCTAGAAAGATCATCTAGTCCAACCTACTCTAGGATCACCTAGAAGAGGTCACCCAGGAGCAAATCCAGGTGGGTTTGGAACGTCTCCACAGAAGGAGACTCCACAACCTCCCTGGGCAGCCCCTTCCACTTCTCCCATCACCCTCACTGGGAAAAAGTGATTACCAAGAAGAGCCCAGTGGGGATTCCCAGTGCCAACTCCTTACCCGTTGGACTCTCCTTAGTTTGGCACCAGCCAGAGCTGCTGCAAGCCCTGACACTGACCCGTCCTCAGTGGCAGCCCCTTGCCCGGCGCCTGCGGGCAGCGGGGGTGGTGGAGGGGGTGCAGCTCCCATGGGTGGTGGAGGGACTGGGGGGGGTGGTGGAGGTGGGGGTCCCCCTGATGAAGCAGGGATAACAGTAGCTCCACTGGGATGACCAGGTGGAAGTGCTGGGCCTGGAATGCAGAGAAAACAAGTTAGACATGGAAGCAAAGTCTCCTCCAGGCTGCACAAGGGGGGATGCTCCTGCCTAGGGCAGGTGAGCTGACTGCAGGACAAGCAGGGCAGGGAAGCACCAAGCACACGGAGAATGGCAAAAGGTGGCTGCAGTGCCAATGCCACCTTGGCACCAGGCACTGCTAAATCAGCTTTCTTCCTCCTCCCTGGCCAGGCCACTTGTTTATTCTGTGCTGGCATCAAAACTTTCTTCATTGCTGGCACTTCTTTTTCTGGTCACGTAGCTTGGAGATAAGAAACATCACCAACCAATCCTCCAGACTTCATTTCACATCATCTTCTCACCAGAACTCTGGGCTACAGGGGTGCATCTCCTTGCTGGTGAACAGAAGGCACGTGGCCCCAGCTGGTCTGGCAAAATAATGGGGGGAGAGTCCAACTCCAAGCACCCCCAGGTTCAGCAGAGCTCTGAACCAGCAGCCTGCTGCTGGGTAACTCCACCTTGCCTACCTGGAATGGGTCAGTGGAACCAGTACCCCTCCCCAGGGGTACTCCCTGTGCCAGAACAGGCTGCTCCTGATTGACAATCACAGGTTCAGTTGCTCACTAAGTGTTATTTTGAGAGACAGGCAGGTTTGGGCTGAGGAATGTTTGGGAACTGTATTTAGCAGCTTGTTTTTCTTGTCAGATCTGAGTTTTCTCACAACAGTGCCTTATTTCTGAGGTGGCTTCTGCCACTATTTTACACTCCCCATTCCACTCTAGAAATGAAGCATAGCTGCTACCAGAAATACTCTAAACATTTCCAACTCTTTGGTTCATGAACATAACAGCCAGTAATTCACCATGGGTACAGTTAACTGCAACTGCAAAACTGCACCCACCTAATCAGAGCCCAGCCTGAGGCAAAAATTGACCTGAGTCTAAATAATGGCCTGATACAAGTTTCAAATAACTATTGAACTCACTGGATTTCAAGGGCTTCACATCAGCTGAAGGACTGAGCCTCCAGTGGTTGTGGTAATATTTCTAGCAGAAAGTGAAAAGAAATATCTCAGTTTTCTTCCTCTTCTGGGCACATCATTTAAGCATTGATATGTGGGATGGATCCAAATCATAAAATATATGATCTGAATTGAAAATAAGGATTACTCCTAATTGTTCTCACTCTGCAAGCTTGAGGTGAGCCCTGGAAACCAAGACCACATGAAAAGGGGCAGACTCTGCCTGGAATGGAATAGTTCTAGTGACAGCCCTCAACTATTAATGGTGCTTATACCAGGAAGGGTGTTTTTAGAACTAAATAAATTACACAAGCACATGGGATTCTGGGAAACTCCAATAAAATCCATCTTACATCTTTTTTTCTCTGGTAATAGAAACACCACTTAAAAAACAAAGCATAAAAATCACATCCTCTACCAGCACTGCTACACAGACAAGTCCACCACAGAGCTGGCCTCCAGCTGCAGGAGAGCCCAGCCACTGTGTTTGGACCAGTTGGAAATTGATTTTGTTTGAAGCTCACTGTCAAATCCAATTCAGCTCTGCTGAGCACTACAATCTCCTCCTGGGCTAATACAGGGTGAAAGTGCACTGCAACAACTCAGCTACAGGGCCCTGACCCTCTAGGTTTTGCTTTTTTTGCCTGGTTTTTAGCTCAGGAGGTCCCTGGGTCAGTGATTTTGTGATACTTTCCAGCTTGGTTTCAGAACAGCAGGAGCAGCCTCGGGTCTCTCAGCCCTTTTTCTAGCAGCCATGGGCAGTGCCAAGAGGGCATTTCAAAGAGCTGAAAGCTAAGGCTTTCTACAGGTCACAACTCACAGTCAGTACTTACTCAAGTGGGCAATGGCTGATGAAGTCATGTAAGGAGGGGTCCTCCTGGGTATAGTCACCTCAGACACAGCAGCAATGGAAGGGGGAGGCAATGGAAGACAGTGTGACATGGGCTGGTACCACTGCTGTGGGGGATGAGGTGATGGATGGGGGGATGGGGAGGGAGCCTGGCCAAAGGAGCTGGTGATGGCTGGCAGCAGGGAGGAGGGGGCAGCTCCTAGGTGTGGCAAGAAGGACTCATCCACACTTCTCACTTGGGTCCCAGAGTGCTCTTCAGGGTGGCCATTCAGAGGTATGCTTGCTGCCTCCTGACCTGCTTTCTCTGTGGGTCCCTTGGCCCTGTCAGGTGGGACAGGGATGAGAGGGAGGATGCTGGGGGCACGTGGCTGCAGGGTGTCAGCCCTCTCTGGAGGGGCAGAGGAAGCAGAAGACCAAGGAGAGCATGAAAGAGAAGAACGCCTGAGAGGCTGCAGAGAGGAAAAGTGGGAAGGATGGGGAGGTGGTGGAGACAGAGAGGTCTGCCTGATTCCTGGGGTTATGGTCCTGTGGTTTGGGCAGGCTGGAGGGGAGGAACTGGGGGTGACTGGCAGCTCAGAGGCTGAGTGCCTGTGCAGGAACTGGGGGAGGTCTCTGGCTCTCTGTGGGGATCTGAAGGAGGACTGACTGGCAGGCTCTGGGACTGGGCTGGCACGAGGTGGTGCTGGGGTGGCTACAGCACCAGAAGCAGGAGCACTGCAGCTGCTGCAGGTGGGAGGAGGAGACTGGGGCTGGGAGGGGAGAGAGCACATGCTGATGTGAAGGGTGGAAACTAAAAGAAAAGACAAATGAAAAGAATCAGATGGGTGTGTGGCAGGGAACAAAACCAAGGCAAAGAGGCAAGGAGGAAAAGGAATGGTGAAGTAAATGCAAACAGCAACTCAAAGCAAAGAGCACAAGGTGCAGGCACCAGCTTGGGGGCTTCCAATGCTTGCCACAAGCACAGGGATGTGTGGAGCAGGATCTCAGCAGGGTGGGGTGGGCTGCTTGATCCCCCCCAGGGCTGTGTGGAGCAGGATTTGGGCAGCACAGGTAGGGCCGAGTGCTCTGGGGCCACTGAGGCTCTGCCAAGGCCCACGTGGATCTGTCAGGATCATGGGCATCAGCCTGACCCCAGTGGCAGCTGCAAGGTGGACACAGCAGTGGCCACCCTATAGCCAGGCAGGGGACAGCCAGAAACCCTGGGAAGCCACATCCCACTCCCTGGGGATGCCAAGGCAGGGTTTTGGCTACGTGCCCTATGTAGGGTAGCCCACATTGAAGCATTCAGGTTGGAAAAGCCTCTTGGGATCACCCAGTCCAACCATGAACTCTACAAAGTTCACCCCTAAACCATGTCCCTCAAACTCACATCCACAGTTACCTCTGTCAAAACAGAGTCCAGCAGCTTCTGCTGCTGACTGAGGTCTGTGTGGATAGCTGAGCTGCAAAAAGCTGTAACAGCTGAGGAAAAAAAAATCACTCATGTGGCCAAATTAACTGAAAAACTTCCACAAAACCAAAGCCCAAACACAAGATGGCCACCTTGGCTTGCTTGTTCCACCCTCTTTCAAGAGGCAAAGCCATATTTTGTAGTTATAAACTACTCTGCCATCTCTTCTCTCAGCTTAATGCAGCTTAATATGCTACAGAAGATTTTTGTAAGCTTATTAAAGATATATTTTTTCCTATTAAGCTCACAGAAGACTCCTCAACTCCACGACCACAAAAAATGAGCATCCAGAGCTGTATTTCATAGAACCATAGATATTAGTGGTTGGAAGGGACCTAGAAGATCATCTAGTTCATCTATTTCCCTCTGTGCTGGAGTTTGCTCTGTGCTGCAGGGTGACGGGGAGGACCCGACTGCACATCCAGCAGTCAGCTCAGGTCTGAAACCCAGAGTCAATGTCTGTCCTAGGTGCAAACACTTCCAAACCTAATCCTAACTCCACTTGGAGCAGTGCAGCTCCAGCCAGGGGAGCCAAGCAGGGTGTCACTATCTGCTGGGTGTGATACATGCCTGTGGTGGAGGTTCTTCTTTCCAGAGACTCCTGGCGCTGTTGCTGTTGCTCCATCACTTGTCTGAAACAGCAATGAGAAAACCAGGGGTCATTAGATGTTCTGCATCACTTGGAGGAAAAGCTTCAAGCCTGAAATTACCTTCTGAAGCACTTGGTAAGAAGGTTTAGCATCATTTTTTTTCATGGTTTCTAGACCAGCTTTGCCTTGAATTTGTTCCATGGATGTTTAGTTCAATCTCAACTGCACAGAGATGTCTTTTTTTTTTTTCTACAACAGCTTTATTTCATTGTCTATATAGTAAGGCAAGCTTAACTGCAAGCAACACTTCTATTTTGACTCCTTAGAGACTATTTTAGAGAGATCTCCCTGCTAAACCCCAGAAAAATAAAGTTACATTATATAGGAAAAAAAAATAATGTTAATTTGCAAAACAAGTTTCCCATATTTCAATTAATTCAATGCAGGAAAAGTCAAGATTTCACTGTGGGGGTCAAGATTTCACATAGGGGTCAATCCTAAAGTGGATTTCCTAAAGTGGAAATCCTAAATTTATCTGGAGCACAGCCTTGGAAAACTCTAGTCTGACAAAGCAGGAAAGAAATATGGATGTCTCCAAGTTGTCAGACCACAGCAGAGCAGGTAGAGGTGCCAGTTGGAGTCTGGGGTTCATGCCAGTCCTGGCTGCCCTTGGACACAAGCAGCCTGTGTGTGCCAAAGGCACCCTCCCACACGTGCTAAAAAGAGAAGTTCTTACACTCTTAGCAGTCAGAAATATTCCAGTGGAACTAAATAAAGCTCAAGAGTGGCACAAGGCTGCTTAAGGAGCATGCAAGGAAGAGAAATTACACTCTGACTTAAAAATATGTTTGAAGATGTGTGTAAAGGGCTCTAAAAATCCTTGTAAACAGATTTTTAAGGTAGTTACTTCTTTATTTTGCCTGCTTATAAGGTTAAAAAAAAAACCCTAGGCCTAAAAATAAGCCTGTTCTGTGCTTAAAGAATGCATCAGCATCATTAAAGCTGAAAATCCTCTAATGCAGATGCAGTAATATCTGAGGGCATCTATGCCACAGTTTATTCCAGTCTAGTGGAGCACAAGAAGCTTTCCCAGAACCAGGTGCCCTGTAGCAGTTGAATAACACCAAGTAAAAGGCTTTTTTTTTTTTGCCTCTAAATAGAAAACAATAAATATATTTTTTTCTAACAGTAAATATATTTTTTT
>JANHGL010012342.1:0-10464 GCA_024611195.1 Ceyx melanurus | reverse complement strand
TTGTCCTGTCATTGGATGACATTGAGAAAAGTCTGGCTCCATCCTCTCTACACTCACCTTTAACATATTTATAGACAATGATGAGGTCCCCCCTTAGTCTCCTCTTTCTCCAGGCTAAAGATCCCCATCTCTCTTAGCCTCTCCTCATGTCAGAGTCCAGATGGAATTGGCTGATGCAGTTGCCAAGCCATATTTGAAATGTGAATTCAGGTGAAGTCCTCAGTGAATGGAAGACGGGTAACATTGCACCCATCTTTAAAAAAGGTAGAAAGGAAAATCCTGGGAACTACTGACTTGTCAGCCTCACCTCAGTCCCTGCAGCCATGGTTGCTCTTGAGGTTCACATTGCCCACCAGCCCTTCCTCATTGGTGAGAACAAGGTCCACCATAGCACCTTTCCTTATCATCTACTCTAGCACTTAGAGGAGGAAATTATTATTGGTGCATTCCAGGAACCTTCTGGACTGCTGATGTCTTGCTGTGCTGTCCTTCCAACAGGTATCACAGTGGCTGAAATTCCCCTTGAGGAACAGGACTTGTGAACACAGACATTCCTATCTGTCTATAGAGGGCCTCATCCACTTGGTCTTCCTGATCAGGTGATCTGTAGCAGACACCCACTAAGATATCACGTACCCCTGACTTGCCTTTAACCCTGAACCATTATCTCTCAGTTCATTATCCTTCCCCAGATGCAGTTCCATGGACTCCATCTGGTCACTTATGTAGAGAATGACATCTCCTCTTCATTTCCCCTGACAGACTTTTCTAAAGAGCCTGTATCCATCTATTCCCATACAGGACACTTACCACCATGTCACAGTGAGGCTGATAATGTCATAGCCCTGTAGGCATGCACACATCTCTAGCTCCCCATGTTTGTTTCACATGATACATGCATTAATACAGATGCAGTTAAACTGGGCCCCCATTGAACCTGACTTACTGGCTTGAATTCCATTTTCACTTCAGGTGATCTGCTGCTGCAGGTGTTTGACTATTTATTGAGGTAGGTACATAAAGTGATTCCAAGCTTAGGCCTTATTTCTACAGAAAGCACATTTTGCTTTAGAAATATTGACTCTGATGTACAAATGTAATAGCAGGCCCCTGCTGTTCTTAGATCGTAATTCTCGTAGATTCAAATGCAGTTTGCTTATATGAGACTGCAAGAACCTAGCTTGTCATGCTTTGTTTTTAAACATATTACTATGTGCAAAAGTTGATAGGCTAGTGTATCTTTTGTGAAGATGTACTTAGAAATCATGTTTCACATAAAACAATTCTAAACATCTACCTGATGCTCTGAAGTTAATGTCATGAATTCCTTTCATTTCACATAATTTGACATTTCAAGCTCAACCTTCAGCAGGTATACAAGACTACTGCAAATAATTAATGAACACTTTATTTAAATAGAGAAAAACATAAATCTGTGGTGTTTTGAAAATAAAGTGACAGCAGATCACATTGTCATCAAATTAAAGCGTGACAGGGAAACAGCCACTCTTTTCTGAAAACAGCAGCAAAACAGCAGTGGTGCATTGTGCCACAGAACAGGTTCCACACAAAACTAAGTTTCTGATTTTGGTAATTTGTAGAACACTTTGTGCTTTTCTAACTATAGCTTCTGTTCTTTCTCACTTTTGAGAAGATCTTTTGAGCTCTGTGTGTTTTTCAATGCATACAAAAACCCTTTCAGTTCAGCTTCACATCTGTGGTTCATTCAGCTACTCTTGCATTTTCAATAATACAAATGACATAACGCATCAGTATTCTTTGCACAGAGTGATTCAGAATGTATAGGTTTGTACCCTGGTGGATATTTTCATCTAAGTGTGCTTAAGACTAGGGTGGGGAAGAAGTATTGCTTTTCAGAGAAGGAAGAGGACAAATCTGTGAAGTGATGCACCATATTTCAAAGGATGACACCAAGTCAGACACTTTTTTCCATATGCCTACTGACAAATCACATTTAATTTATACATGCAAGATATTAACACACACCAAAAAAATAGCATTGAGTGAATCTTGTGCATTTCAGTCAAAAAAGAGCCTCCATATTAACGTTTAAAAAAAAACCACAAACAAACAACAAAACACAATTTAATTTGTGCACATAGGTCAGTATGTTGCTACTTCTTCACATCCTGACTACTACCATAGGTACTTTTAGTTATATCAGTTACGGCAGATTTTGACTGCTTGTAAGACCACAAAGCTAAGTATTATGAAGCTACAAAGGAGGGCAGTTTTTCAGGTTTTGTTTCTAAACAGACCCTTAATCTGCAACAGCCTGTGGTAAATTCCTTCATATACAGGCATATTAAAGAACAGCAAGAATTGAAATAGACTTTGGCACAGCTTAAAGTAATCTTTCTTCTATTCATGAAAGTATTTGCATACTTTCACATATCCCCATTTCCTTTTTCCCCTACACCAGTTACTTCCATTAACAAAAGCATCCAAAGCAATTGTAAGCTCCAAAAAAATCAGCCATAGTTTAAGCAAGGAAAAAGGTAAATAATAATCTTCAAAAATGACTGAGATACCTACTTCTTGTGAAAAAGATAACAAAGTAATTTTCAGCAGGTAACCTCTTCCCATGATGGACTTAGATTCTTTGTTACTCAGATAGTGATAAACAAGTGATGTGGTTTTGTACAAACAGGTCAATATGTAACTCTACACACTTAACATTCTTGATATAGCAAATTAGACTTACCTTTTAGATCTTCTTCAATTTATTGAACATGTTTTAAGAAGAATACATTATAAACAGGCAACATTTGAATGGAAAGACATGGTTTACCAATAATTTAATTGACCTTTGTGCCCACAGTAGTTCAAAGACTGCAGATACTTTTTTTTTTGCTTATGTCGGTCAAATTTCCTTTCACTTTTTTTTTCTGAAGATTAACAGTAGAGGACAAGTTTGCTCATTTCTGCTCTTAACTACCCCTAAAAATTCATAATGCTTTAGCATGAGTTTCTGCAGTGTAAAAATAGACGTTCTATATTACAAACTCATACAATATACATCAAATACCTTCAAAATTAATGTCATATCATTTTGAAAGAGCAAAAATAGCAGATAGTCAAATGACTTACACTCTAAACTGGTGCATGGTTAGCTGAAGTTTTCTTAAACAACACAGCCTATTTAAGTCAAGCATTACAGGAACAAAGGTACTCCATAATTAATACTGAAGTAAGTTACTCATACTTCTTACATTACACCAAGAAGGAACTGCACAACACAATCTGGATACAAACACCAAGAAAGCATTACCCACTGCTACACCAAGAACTAATACAGACAAAGCCACTCGGGCTGCTACACCCAGAAGCTGAACATTGTAATCACAAGTAGGTGGCAATCCCACTGCCTGTCATGGTCAAACAATATTGCGCAGGGCTTTATGATTTGGAGCAAATATGGCTCTTGTGCCCCTATATAACAAGGTCCACCTACCAGATTTTTTTGGAATGCCTTGCCAAGACCAATCCCCACAAATTAAGAATATACTGGGGGTAAGGCCTTAGCAGAACCGTTGTTCCACAACAATGAGACAAGCACCCTACCCCTAAACATGCCACAGGCCTCTAAAGATCTAAGACTAGATTCATCCCTGTCATCAGTTCCTCAAAACTGACCAGGACTCCAAAACCCATAAGGAGACCCAGGGGAAACATCTGTCCAACCTGTGCCATTACAGAGATTGGGCCATTTTATATTTGGAAAGGCATTTTGTAAAATAAATTGATATGCATTAGTTCCTGCAAATTTATCAGCAAATAAAACACAAGTTTGTGGCCAATTTTGCAAGGAATTGCCAATAGCCTGTGAGGCCATGATGTTCAGCTCACAAGGGTCCCATGCTAGAGTGACACTTAATCCCATAATTAATTCAGCTGTACAATTAGCAATACTAAAACTCTTACTACAATTGTTTCTACTAAATCTAGCAAAAGCTGATATCTCAAACTGAGGAATGCCTATCAGGCACATCTTAAATGGATCAGTGCCTGATGCCATAGCTAGAAAAAACTCACTGTTCCCTGTTTCATTCACCCAAGTAACCAGTAAGTTCTTTCGTGGGTCAGTCTTGGTCAACAGGCTGATTACTAGTAGTGGGAACAGGATGATCATGAGAGCGAGGTGCCGCTTCATGGTTGATCGCAGGCCGTACACAGAGACTTGGTACCCACACAGGTCCTTGATCTGTTGAAACACAAAACTACCCTCGACCGTGAAAGAGAACTGAAACAGGGCCCTGCCATATTCCTGTCTTAGGGTCCTTATACATAATTACCATCAGAGGGATTGATGTAGGATGTTTCATCTTCAGTGACATGTGATGAATAACGACTGAAAGCTCCTCACGAGTTCCTGTAACACTAAGAAAGTTAATACAAATAAAACTTTCATGAGCCTCTCCTGTACATCCATGATGTTTTTGTGTTTATCTAAATAGGTTTTCAATGTATGATGAGTTCTTTCAATTATAGCCTGATCTGTTGGGGAATGACAAATACCTGTTACGTTTGACTCCCCAGGATGTTAGAAATTCCCGAACACATGCACAACCATATGCTCGACCATTGTCAGTCTTAATTTGCTGAGGAACACCCATAACTGCAAAACAAGCTGTCAAATGTTTACACACATTTACCCATTTCTCCTGACAATGCAATTGCCCAAATCATACCAGAATAAGTATCTACACAAACATATTTCTGTCAGCCAAAAAGGTTAAAATGTGTAACATCCATCTGCCACGATTTCAAGGCTTTCAATCCTCTCAGATTTACTCCTATGCCTATACCTGGCCCCTGGTGACTACACTGTGGATATGCATGGACAATAGATACAGCTTCAGCATGTGTAAGTTCAAATTGCCAGTGTAATGCCCAGGCAGTCTGGTGAAACATAGTGTGTGATTCTAGAGCTTGTACAAATGGACTCACTGATGGTAATAAATGTGCATAATTAACCAAACGAACTGCTATGGCATTACCTTCTCCTAATCCTAAATTAGTTTGATGGCTGCGGATGTGAATGATGCAATAGGTGTGCTGTCGAGCAGTCAATGCCCCTCTTAGTTGTATTAAAAGCTGTAAAAGGCGAGGATTCCTGACCTCCCTAAGGAGGGAGTCTTCAATGCGTTTTACCAATCCTACCACATACAACGAATCAGGTACTACATTAAGTGGATAAGCATGCCATTGCTGAAATGCCCATACAACAGCAGCCAATTCTAGGGTTTGTAATGAGTCTTCACAACTACCTTGTATAACATGAGATTGCCAGGCAGAATCTTTTGTTAGTTTCCATACACACATTGCCTTTTTTGATGCTTTCCCTCCATCAGTAAAGACCATAATTCCTTGAACAGGTCTCAGGGATGATTTTGGTTGTAGGACCCACTGAATTTGAGAAAACACTTGCCAAAGAGGGCCTTTAGGTTGTCGATTGTGTGTATATCCTGAAAAGCAAAGAAAGGCTTCCTGTAAGGGTACACTATGATGTAATCACCATTCCCAATGTTCAGAGGGTAAAGGAACGGAGATATCATGTGGCTCACAGCCTGCAATGTCCAGAATTCAAGTACGACCTTTCCTTACCAATTCTGCTATAGCTTCAACCTGTGTTTGAACTGTGGTTTTCGGTTGTACTGCAGGAAATAGCTACTCCAAAATTCTAAGGTTACCCTTACTGCTACCTCTAGTTTTCTCAAGTGTTTCAAGTTTTTAAAATTTGTCAATGGCATTTTGACTAATTAAGACATTTTCGGCATTCTTGGGAACTTCTCCCCCTCTTTCCCTTTGCCACTGACAAATGAGGGCAAAAAGAAATCCTGGGCATTACAGATGACAAGAGACAAAGGTAACAAAAGATCACAACTATAAACAGAGGCTAAGGGGATTCACTCAACCAAAGATTTTAAGTAATTAAGTTGCTCCTTAGTAAGAGAAACAGGACATTCTGCATTATGCTGCCGTAACAAAGCAACAAGGGTGCTCAATCTCAATTGGTAACACCAACCACAGAACGAACCCACTGTACGTTACATAAAATGGCTTCCACATCTGTCAGGGTTTCAATGACAATCAAAATCAATTTTTTGAGGCTGAATGATAGAATCCGTAATTTTCCAGCCCAAATATTGCCATGGTGCTTTGTTCTGGATTTTCTCAGGAGCTACAAGAAGTCCTATTTCTTTTAGCTAGAGTTCAATAAGTTGGATGTTATGCTGAGAAAATGGCTTCTCATGACAACACAAAATGTTGTCCATATAGTGATAGATAATGGCCTCTGGCCACATGGATCAAACGGGTGCCAACGCCCATGCAACATACAATTGACATAGAGTGGGTGAATTTTTCATCCCCTGTGGCAGAACCACCCATTCATAGCACCTCAAAGGCTCTGCCTTATTAACAGCAGGTAAGGTAAAGGCAAATGTTCACAATCCTCCTGGACTAATGGTATTGTGAAAAAACAATCTTTTGAGATCAATAATTAAAAGATCCCAACCCTCTGGCAACATCGCTGCTGAGGGCAGCCCTAGCTGCAATGCTCCCATTCCCTGCATTTTTTCGTTAATTTTCCTAAAATCACATAATAACCTCCATTTCCCAGATTTTTTCAGAATTACAAAAAAAATGGGTATTCCATGGGCTAGTAGAATGTCTTATATGCCCTGCTGGTAATTGTTCTTTCACCAATTTATGCACCTGTAGCAGCTTTACCTGTGATAATGGCCACTGCACTACTCATACCGGTGTATTCGTAGTCCATTTCACAGAAATAATGAGCAGCTGCTCAGCAGTGGCTGTCACCAAAAAGGCTGTTTCCCTGTAGCTAAAATTACTCCTATCTGATTCAAAATATCTCTCCCAATCAACATTTGTAAATCAGCAGTAACTCCATTACATAAATAAAGGTAGATACAGCAGGCTCTCCCTTGATAATGACATACACTGTTTCATCACTAATCATTGTTTGAGGTCCTTCACCTACGCCAATTATAGATGACCACGGTTTCTTTAAGGGCCATTCAGGGGGCCAAACATTTTGATTCACAATGGTAACATCAACTCCAGTATCCAACATTGCTGTAAGATAAATAGTTAACAAATTTTGCATTATATTCACACTCACATTAGGATGATCTTGCAAAGACTGTGCCAGACAAACTACCAGTCCAGTGGATCCAAAAACACCAGACCTTTGTTGGTCTGACTGCAATGGCTGCTGGGGTTTTGTGCGATTCTACTGCCTGGTGGGATTGTAATTGGAGGGTTTAGGGTATAAGCCATAATTTAAATTTCTCCTTTACAATCATCATCAATTACTCCTGGTATAACAATAACACTCTCTACCTCTTAATTTTTGATTTTCTGTTAGAGGTCCCTGAGCTTGACTGGGTATTTTTACTACAGATGTGTTAGTGTCACTGTTACTGTGGTTTCCAGGTCCATGCTGAGGCTCCCTCGGGTTGCTGGTGGTGTTGATTCCAAGAATCCTGGACAGTCATGGCTACTGTTGTTGTCGCACGGCCACTTGTGTGCTTTTTCCCCCGTTTCCCACTTTTCAGCAAGTGGCAGTAGCATGAGTTCCACTTTGACAAACATCACACCAAACAACAGAATGACATCAGCTGTGAATATGTCTGGTTTGTTCGCACTGATAGCAAATAAGCTTATCTGATGAGTTTCCCTTCCTTGTTGCCCCTTGTTTCTTTCCAGTCAGGGCAACAGCCAAAACTTGAGTCTGTCTTTGTATCATGTCCTTTACCACCTCTTGAAGAGTAGAGAACATTTTTTGAGGCTCTGGCCTTTCAGCGATTTGTGTAACACTAGTCTCTAAATTCTGTAATTTCTTCAACACTTCACCTAAAACCTTATCTGTAGATGATCCCACTGTCTGTCTACTTCAGGGAGGGCTATTATGACCACTCACATAGGTCGATACGTGTGAACAACCCTTACCACTGACTGCACCAGGAGGGCTATCAGGCTCAGTTACTGGTTGCTGGTAAGTATGGAAATCAGGGCAGCAAGCTTGCCCTCCTTGCTGAGCTTCTTCAGATTTATTTGTTATAGAAGTAGATAGTACTGTGACGTCTTGCTCAGCATTTTCTGTTTAACAGTTCCGAAACTGATCTAGCGATGGGGGCTGTCATCCCCCTCACCAGAGTATTAGAGGTTCCCAGATAGAACTGCTTGAGCTGAGATTGTTTTGTTATAGCCCTGGTAGATTCGGTAGGGTTCTGTGTGTTCTGTTTAGCCACCAGAGCTTGTGTGGCAGCCATAGTGAACTTTCGTTCTGCCTGCATTTCTTTTAAGGTGTTGATAATATCATGCCATACCAGTCCCAAATCTTTTGCCACCTTCTCATCCTTCTCTCCATTAATTGTGGCTTCCCAGAGCAAAATGCCAACCTCCCGCCATTCTGCAGGACTAAATAGTAACGGTATATGTATCATCTGTCCTTTATCTTTTGCACAACGTGTAAGCTCCAAAATCTTCTTGCTGTTCACACATAAACCTCTCTTGGAGAGAATACTGCCTAACAGCTGAACTGCCGCCTCTAACTCCATCTTGTATCAAGAGGTTTGTAGTCCTACCTTACAGGATGTGAGCTGCGGTCCCACAGCCAGCTATTACCGCCTTTTGCCAGTAACGCTTCTCCTGTCCAGCGTTTTCCTACACTTTTTCCTCTCTTAAGCAAAGTGTCCCTGTTCAGGTGCCATTTGTTGGAAAGAGCACAGCCAGAGTAACAACTCAACTCAATGTGAGTAGCTCATTCTCCACCTTTATCCACAGTGAGTAGCCTACAAATAAGTAACAGGTGATTTTATTTCTCTGGAAGTTCCCACACACACCAGAAGCTAGATCATTCCTTCACAGTGCTCTAACAATGCATTTAAATATATCACATCAGATTAAAGTGCTATGATGTTCTCAAAACAAAGCATCTCAGCTTAGAGGCTACTGCAGTCAACATGGGTTTACTTTTTCAACTATTACAGTCATTTCACACACATACATAGCCAACCTGCTTTTGATGATTGATGCCCAGTATTTTTACCAAAAAAACTGATAACTGGTTACAGTTAGTTATGATATACCCATTGGCCTACTGAGTACTAGACTGAGTTTGCAAGGATTACTTCACAAAAGCCAGATCATAACAGCTACCATTCAACCTGTGCAGAAACACAAATAGGTATTTGTTAATGGAAACATCTGTAGCAAAATTCAAACACATTACCTTTTAATAAACAATTTTTCATTCACTAATGGGGAGTAATGTTCTCCAGTAATAATTTAATTATTAAGTGGGCTACTGCCCTTCTTTTTTTTAAATTAAAAAAGGGGAAAAAAAAAATATCAGAAAATCAACAGCTTTTCTACAGTGCAGAGTGCTGGTCTGATTAGCAATGTTTTCTGTTTTAAAGAAGATACAACCAGCTTTCATTTACATAACCACCATCAGGTTCAATAATAATGATCTGCTCTTTGCCATTGTAACCTTAAGATGTCTATTATAAAGAGTTACACATAATTAAGTACATTGCAGCTGTGAACCAACATACATTTCAACATCCATTGATCCAAAGACAATTCTTTCAGATAAAGTAGGTGCTGTCATTGGTTTAACAGGAGCTTACACTGAGTTTTCTCCTATTGCATTCCTCTAAGTCCAAATGCACGTTGAGCAGAATGGGTGCTGGGTGGAGTTAGTGCTTTAATTTTAACTACTCCCCCATAAAGATGCAAAATCTACTTACGCTATCTTCTATTTTGTTAGTAAAACACCCTAGCCCGTCTTTACATTGGTGATCTTTGCCAGAAACGCTGTAAGCATTCAATTTGTGCATTTGGAGGAAAAAAAAAAAATAAAATCAAATGCCCTGCAATTGACTCGAAGTAAGTAGTCCCTTACACATCCTAAGTCAGATGGTTTTCCCCCTACCAAAGATAATCAGGACATCTGAGTGAACTCTCCAGAGACAAACTGTTACGTAATCTCTAGCAGATAAGTTTCATGAAAACGGAGAATGCAAAAGGACGGAATCAGCTGAGACAAAATAAAAGAAGCGCCTCAGGTCAGTTTTCAATTCGGCAATTAAAAATGGGCAAAACGCCAGAATGACTCGTCTGGCTGCACCACGCTGCCCGCTCAGCTCACGACCCTCCTAACCCCGCAGTCAGCGCTGCACCTCCGCCAAGCTCCGAGTCGCACGGGGTAGGACCAGCGGGTGGGCAGCAGTAGACGCCAGAGACCGGTCGAAGACTGGGCACCACAGATGCCCTCCAGAGGGCACCGCCAGCAGCGGTTTGTCGCCACCGCCTGGGACAGGCTTAGACGGAGACTGTCCGACCTCGCTAGGCGGCAGGGAGGATCCCGCCGCCCATCAGCGCCACAGCCTCTACACACCGCCAGGCCTC
>JANHGL010012341.1:0-84440 GCA_024611195.1 Ceyx melanurus | reverse complement strand
CCAAAGGACGGGCGGAGGGCAGCGCCGGGAACCGGTGTGCGCCCGCAAGGGGAGTGCAGCCGGCCCCACGGCTGAAGCGACGAGCGGTGGGAGCAGAAAGAGGCGAGGGCTCAGCTGCTTCACCACCGCTTCTTCCCGAGACCACCCGGACCCGCAAGTCCCAGGGCAAGGGCAAACCGGGGAGCGAGGACGGGAGGTGCGGTTCTCCACCCGCCAGCCGCGGGGCAGAGCAGCCCGCAGGACCGCCGTGCCAAGCGGGCGCACCTGTCGGGAGAGCCCGGCTTGTGGCCGTGCTCCCAAGCGTGAGGTTGCTTCGGTACTTGGTGCTTTCCTAAAGCTGGATCTCTTTAAGGTTACCGGGTAAGCTCCTCCAAAATCCAGCTTCCCAATATCTATAGAATTAGCAGTATCCATGTAAGAATATTAAACCCTTACGTCTGCATGCAATGTTTACAACTTACCGTTGTGCTTAATTTACATCTGAGAAGGAAGTTATGACTGGCTAACCAAAGTACAATATCCTAAACTGTGTTTTGAAAGCTGAAATGAACTAAAAACCAAACAAGACTGGGGGATTATAACGGTGTTTTGAAAGCTGTCATGCATTAAAAAAACCAAACAAGACAAACTCCTAGTAGCCAACACAAATATTACAGTTTATGATGAGGAAGAACAGGAGATGGGAAAAGCATCTTTCAGAGCAGGTGCCCTGGGATCTGAGATAAGACAAAAAAATGTGGACTTGTGCTCTCTGATATGTGGAGATCTTTGCCGTAAACTGAAGAGCGCCTTTCCTGAGTGAACAATTACTACTGTCGTGACTGTCACACCTACCTGCCCTTGGGCTGATGGCAGCAACCCATGAGCACATGGGAGGCTGGTGAACTCAAGGAACACTTGTGAGGGGGGGCCGTGGTTGCTGCCTTGGTTCGCAGTTACTGTTAAAACACATTGTTTTGTTTTTCTTTTGTTAACGTTGCAACAGGGTTAATATTTTTCTGAGAAACAGCTTTTTTTTTTTTTTTTTTTTTTTTTTTGCATTCTTGCTTCATTGTGCTTTCATCTTTTATCTGTCGTTCCTGAAGCCTGAGCAAATATTTAAGGTAGTGTATGAAGAGACAGGTCATGGAGAAGTTAGTTTGTGTTGCAAGAACTGTAAAACTGAATCGAGTAAGTCTAAGGTTTTCTGCAGCAGGTTGTATATTTGAAAAATTCTTGGTGTATTGAAGTAGATGCTGAACCCAATGATTTGCAGCACTTGAAAACAAAGTGGATGCAGGGTTTTCTAATTTGAACAGCACTTCTGTGCTTTGTCTGGTGTTACCTTCCACTTAGCCTCATGTGCATATAATTTGATGGTGCTGAAAGGTTTAAGCATTTGCTGGAGTTTTGAATAAACAGTAGGCTTTATGATCCAAGTAATTTTGTTTGCAGTATGTTTCTGATGAGTCTAACACTGCTGGAGTAGATTCATTGAGCAATATTGTATCAAGATTGCTGCAGAGTACTTGTGAACTTTCACTTATCATTTGGGAACGCTTTGGGAACAGCCTGGTAGACTTCCAGGAATATTCTCAGCATCATTAGTTGAGAGGTGTCACAATTTCTCCTAAGTTTAGGAATGCTTGTGGAGAGAAATTATGGTCACCTAATATAAGGTGTTATCACCAGAAGCTAAATAAAGCACTATGTCAACATTTCTACTCTTTGCTACCAAAGTAGTGGTGCAAAGCTCTCTGTGTGTGGGCAGGTTCATTTTAAGCAGTTGGCTAATCATAAGAAATTGTATTTGGCTTATGTAATGAACTCAATGGGATATATTTCTTACACAAGGCTTTTTTCCCCATGTACGTTTCCCCCTAGCCAGAGCGAAAACAGACTGGTTAATGAACTGTGTAATCTCTTAAAAAGCTCCCACATTGTGTGGAAGAAGTTAAAAACACTCAGGTCTCTCACAGGGCATGCTTTGAGCCCTCAGGAGTGGCAGTTACGGAGCATGGCAGACCCTCCATGTGCAGGGTTATTTGCTCCAGTCCCTGCCCTGGCACTTGAGTATCTCCTCCCATCACAGGTCATAGTGACGGTCTATGCCAATGATGTGGAACATGAGTTCTGGCACATGGTAACAACCACAGTGCAGTCACTTGCCCTGCTGTGCCTATGAGGCTGGTGGAGCTCGTTCCAGTCCATCATCACTGCTGCTATGTCATGTGCCAGCTACACAAACCTGATTAATGCTCTAAAACTTTTTTCCAAAGCAAGCATACAGTTCTGTGCAGTTGACAGAACCTATTGACTCATTAACCTGTTGTGTCTGCCATAGCTGATATAACTGAAGTTGAGTTTAAGTCTGCTTAGGCAGGTCTTCCTCTTTGTGGCTTCAGTGGGTGATGAGGCTAAGTATAAAATAACAATGAACTATGCCTGAAATTTTAGATTCTTAGCAGAGTTGTAGAGTTGGTTTTGTTTTGTTTTGTTTTTTGATTGGCATTTTGTTTTTGTTGTGGGTTTTGCCCCCCCCCAAGAAAAAAATCATCACATTAAAAAACCATCCACTTTAACATATTCAGAAGTCAAGAAGGGTGAGTTGTCTTCCATGACCTGCAAAACAGCATTCACAACCAACCAGCCACCAAAACACTGATGTCTCTAGGGAGTGGCGATGGTCACTTCTGATGCTGTCATCCTGCAGGAAAACTGGCTGGCAGAAAGTAACACTGGGGGAGGTGGAAAGGACTCTGAAATGCAAAATGTCTTAAATCAAAGCAGTCCTACCTTTTATTTAACATGTATTGTAGAAGAAGGAATTGCTAGCAGGCTAAAAAAACAGCATGAGGGGATGGAAGGAGGAGGCCTGAGAAGGGAGAAGTATGGGTATGTCACTGGGGAAAACAGACAAATGATGTCTCCACTACAAAGTGTCTGTGTGTGAAAGCAAACTACTGTTGGACACTTTTTGGTTACAAAACCTAGTTTGTAGGCATCATTTTAATTTTTTTTGGTCACAATTTCTCTTCATCCTTATGACAGTGAGGGGTGCAGCATCTCAAGAGGTGTTCACCTAAATCAGGTCTACCTATAGACCTGTTGTATCAAATACACATTACTCCTTGTTTCATTGTGTTAGTTAGATGTATGTTGAAAAAAGTTTCCATTGTTGATGTGAGGTTGAAAGAAGTTCAGATGTGACTTCAAATTTACTGTTCTGGAATTGCAAGGGGAAGTGTTTCAGACCATTATTCAGCAAGGACATGTGCCAGCAGGAGATAGGCAAGACCGCATAAGAAGTGTTTAAAACCTGAGGTACGTTAATTTAAAATATACTAACAATGGCTGCATTTTTTCTTTGTTTTTCAGAATTGGTCTGGGAGTCTTATTGTAGCCTCTTTAACTGGTGCTTTTGGATCATCTTTTCTTTATGGTTACAATCTCTCAGTGGTGAATGCTCCTGCAGCGGTAAGTGACAGACTGCACTGGAATTTAGTATCAGTAGAGGGCAGCCGTGTCCACCTATTGTGTACTCCTCAATATTCTACTTTTGAAATCCTGATGTAGTAGAAGAGGTTAAATCTCTTATGGGAACTTTCATTTGCCTGAAAGCTATTTTCTACTGTCCATGAGGTTTTCACATGCATTCAGTAGCTGTCAGGAAACTCAACACCACTGCTGGGGTGAGTGGGTGCACATGGTTTACTCATCATACTCCCCAAGCCCAGACTAATACTAAACCTTACTGTACACTTTTGCATAGCTAGTAATAGACTGTATTTCTGACTAGGGAGTATTTGGTAGCTCTGTGCACATGGTCAGCAACTTCTGTTCACATTGTTTAATTCTGAAGGGTTACACAACATTTCATTCCCACAGTACTGATATAAATAATACCTCTGGCTTCCTCTTAAATAATGGGCCTCTTCTTCTGCAGTTCATGTTGATGCCTTGTTTGGTTCTGAATTCAAAACTGCTGTGTTGACCATCTGTTGGCTACAACAAATGGAATAGATTTGGGGAACAGAGTGCTGCCAAATCAGTGTACAGTATTTGAGGGGGGATTTGATTAAAATGTCAGTTATCACAAAATGAAATCTGAACATTTTGTTTTTACACTCTGTCTAGAGACACTCTTAATTCAGTCAAGCAAAGTGGTAATCAATTCAGTGGAGTTGAAAGCAATTCTATTTTTAAAAAGTAGCTGGTAAATTTGGGGAACTGTGCAAATTCAATTCCAAAATAGTGCCTTTCCAAAACTAAGCACCTTCTTTTATGGAAATCTCTTATTAAAACGTGTGGCTAGGTTTACACCTAAACATGTTAGTCAGATGCAATATTTATGCAAATAATAAAATAATAATTTTTTTTTT
Organism: Ceyx melanurus; assembly: GCA_024611195.1. NCBI lineage: Eukaryota > Metazoa > Chordata > Aves > Coraciiformes > Alcedinidae > Ceyx > Ceyx melanurus. The sequence goes on along the minus strand of JANHGL010012341.1, from coordinate 80,079 downwards.
AAGTTTATGTTTCATATGTGTATCTTATTTGGTAAACTGGTAACCAAAGGGACTAGGAAGAGACTCACCCTGTAGGATGTTTTAATTGCCACCTTTTTAACTTCTGGGAATTTTCCTGGAAGTTCCTGATACTTTTTGTAGCAGTAACACAGAAAAATTGGATATTTGTTGTAGCATGATCAGTCTGCTCATCATTTCACCTTGCAGCCATCAGAATATAAATGTGGCTTAGAAGAAATAATCAAGAAGCTGAAATTCTGAAGCAATGGTACTGACTGTCCTGATGGTAGAGATCCTTCCTGCACGGCCTTACTTACTGTTGACAGAGCAGTGAGAATGATCTGATTCCTAAACTTTCAAGCACCATTTAAAATACAGGCTGTCTTGGTAATCAAAGTTCTCCTGCCCCTGTCTTCAAGAGTAAAGGAAAGTATGATAGGACTAGAATGTGCTCTTTGGCACCACTAGGTGCCAGGGCTAGGAATAGTCTTACTGACATAGAATGTGTAGCTGTGTAGTTCAGGAATAAAAAACCGGTATGGCCTCTGGTCCTGCCTGGCCTGTTTCTCCCCCTTACATCACCAAATCAGTCTGCTGCAAGGTGACCCTTTGGGAATACTAATGTTAGGTGACTGAGGAGAGCCAAAGGGGAGCAGTTTGTAGCTGTAGATACACAACAGTCTTGTAAGAGGTTATATGGGGAGTGTAGCAATTCCTAAAAGTCATAGGTTGAGTTTCACTTATAAACTTGGTAGGACAAGTAACTTTTGGTGCCATGAAGCTTACAGCCTGTGTTGTATAAGCACCTCTTCATAGGTTGTTCAATATCTTCTGCCCCATTTTCCTCAGTACGATTCCTTTTGATGTCTCTGACTTTAGAGAAGGACTGTACAATGCTTGTGAAAAAATGCTTGATAATGACTAAAACAAGCAGCATTTCCAGGATTCTGGAACAGAACACATCAGCATGATGGCTCAGCTGGGTGGATCTAAGTTCATTTAAGAATGAAGCCTCGAGGAACTGTTCGTAAATTCTTATGTACATTTCCTTTTGGTGTTGTAAGTTCTGCCAGCTCACCAAGCTGCAGGGGAATACCCCTGCAGTTCTCACCCATGAACTTTACTGCAGTTCAGCTCATAAGGCAGTCAGTCCAACTTCCTTTTTGTTGTGAGGGGAGAATCAACTGCACCAGCTCTTCTCAGAGCAAAGATCACTTCCCACTGAACCCCCTACTCTTTTATGGGAAAACAATGGCCCATTGCAGGTGTGCTTCCCCTGCACACAGTGCTCCACCACAAAAGAAACCCAGAATTAGCAGTGTCCATGGGCTTGTTCATAGCCTTACCAGCACTTATTAAAACCATTTGTGAGCATTTGGCAGGAGGAAGACAAATGCTTTAATTGAATAAGAGATGACGCTGTCTTTTTGTGAGCTGAATTGCAACAGTTCGGTTCATGGACTGGTTGTGAGCATGGTCTATAGAACAATGATGTGCTTTGTGCTCTGTGCAGGAAGCAAGGTCTCTGCTCCTCACTGCAGTGCAGCTCTTGCCCCCTCCCTGCAGGCAGCTGCAGCTCTACATTCCTTTTAGAACTGATAGAGGAGAGCAAGACTATTACAAGTGTATAGCCTGCTGTGTCAGCCAGTTCAGTGGTTGTCACTATGTGTGAGTGACCTTCGTAACTATGGGAGGGTAATTTTTGGTCTCTAAAGACCAGCTTATCTCTTCCCTCGTTGGAAGTTATTTACAGTTAAAGAGATGAGGAAGATATTTCTTTTATTTAAAGTATTTCCTTTATACTGCCCTTACATTTCCCATCCCAGCACTCCTACTTTAATGATCAGAAGTGGCAGAATATGAGATAATAATAGTCAGCTACCATTCTTTGTAGGCTTCGGTGATGGGCTAAAGTTCTAAATTAAATGCCATTAGTGTTGTTCAGACAACTGATTAAGATCCCAAGGAGCCTTCCCACAGAATTCAATGGATTCAAATCCCATGGGTTTGTTGGATCAAATTTGTTTTGTTTCATGCACAACTCATGAAAACCTGTATGTGTTATTAATTTCTCATGTATCGTCAATGGGAATCCAGACATAGGTGATATACATGCCAGCACATTTATCTGTTGCTATTGAGTGATGTAGTTTGTACTTTCTTTTCTTGAATATTTGCAGTTACTTGATGTCTCCTTGTAAATAATGAAGCTATGCTGAGAAAATTAGTCATAACACAACAGGAGAATAATTAGCATACTATTTTTAGCCATTATCATTAGCAAGAAATGCTAATAGTGTTCTAAAGATGTTTTCTCTGGGTATTCATTACTATCAGAAATGAACTTCAAATAAACAAGAAGATACCTAAATATAATCTGAGTATTGATGTTCAAGATATAAGATTTATTGCTTGATATAATGGCAGATTCATCTGGAAGTTTACTGTGAGATTCTTCTAAGTGGACCAAGCATCAAACTGACCTTCTTTTTCTGTTGTTATGGTTTATTTGTTTGGGTTGTTTTTTTGTTGTTTGTTTGTTTGTTTTTGGTTTTTTTCCCTGTTTGTATAGAAACATATAAGATACTATAGAAGAAGTATCTCTGTCCTTTTTTTGAGTTTAAATTGGGGTACAAGAGGCCTGCTAGAAACCTCATAGAAGGAAGACAGTAAGTAGTATATTCTACCCCCACCTTTCTTACATACTCTGCAGGTGGAGAGGTGGTGATTCAAACTATGTCCTCAGATCCAATAGTCCATGTGTCCAAGGCTGGGATAACTGAAGTATGAATTCTCTAGTTTGAACAGGGAAAATGTGGTGTAAGGCTTATATTGCTGAGGTCTACCCCAGAATAATTTAGTACTTATGGAGGAAAACTGAGAAGAAACAGGACAAAAGTGCCAAGATTAAACATTATGATACTGGAGAGCTTGTCAGGGAGCAGTGACACAGAAGGAATGAGAGCATTACACAAGTGTTCTGCACCTTTCTGCAGTAGTGACCTCCTGGTACCGTATCGTTGCCAGAGCATCACACACCATGGTGGTATTGGAACTTTGCTTGACTTCAAAGTAGGAACAATAAAATGAGGAAGCTTGACTAAAAAGAAAATAAACAGGTGATGTCTCTGCAGGCAACACAGAGACTATGTAAAAATGTCATACTGGACCTATGACATATTTACCTTTTAGAGACATGAAGAAACTTGGGTGTAAATAAACATCAGGGAAGGGAAGTTTTTAGAAGGCATCCTTCAAAAACCTGCAGCTGTGTTCAGTTGAGGAAAGCAGAAAAAGAATATAAACTCTGGCACATAGTCCTAGAGTTTGGGTACTTTCACCAGGGATAAAAACTGTTCAGACAGAGGACTTAAGGATATAAGGCTGATAGATGAAGCAGAAAAAGGGTATTCAGAAAATACAAGAACAGAACAAGAGATCTGAATTGATGTTTCGAATTAGAAAAGTCTGAGGACATCTCATACTGGAATCTTCTTTATAGGGGATGTATTGGAGAAGCTGAAATGTTAGTGGAGATATGGAATAAAATTAGTGATAATTTTGTGTCATGTTGTCAAAATACATTAATAGACTGAAAAATAACTCAAAATATAGGTTTAGTTTCACAGTTCATCTTCTTTTTAAATAGCCTCTGTAAACAGAGAGGCTGAGAGGGTTAATGTGACTTTGAAAAAAAGGTTGTTACTGGGGGGGGGAAATTTGGAAGATTCATGCTAAGAATTTGTTATTTGTACCTAACAAACTAGCAGAAACTGTAGTAGATAAGTGAGAATTCAGGGAAGAGCTGGCGTGGCTTTTGCAAAGGAGAACCATGACTTGGGCATCTGTCAGAGTTCTCCAGAGATTGAAGAGGCACTTTGACTTTCAAAGACACCCTGGAAGGACCCTTATGAAAGCCTGTTTGGGAAATGCTGCTCGGCTCAGCAGCCCTGTCTGACTTAAACTACTGACAGCCTGCAGACCACAGCTGGTCTGTGATTCTGTCCCAATGAAACCACGACGTCACAACAAATGCTAGGCAGTGCAGTTTTCCTTGGCTTGTCCAAGAAACTGTTTGCTAGGATGTGATAGGCACAAGTTGAAGAGTATGTACATGATCAGTGAGCTCAGCTGATGTGCAGCACATTCCTGAGTGCAGGTGGCATGATTTTGTGGTGTCTCTAGAATGTTTCAAAAACCCTCCAGGCAACAGTCCTTGCAAGCAGCTCTAGGTGTCCCTTCCTGAGCAGAAGGGGTGGACAACTTGGCCTCTGGGAGTCCTTCCAACCTCAACCATCCACAGTTCAGACAGAAATGTTTATCTAAATTTACTCAGTAAGGCTAAACCAAACTGTTAATGTTGTACCAGCAACTTAAATGGTAATATCTTTGCTCTATAGGAGTTTTTTCCATAAGCCTCTTCTGCATTCACGTCTGCTTGTGGGTTTTTTTCCCCCACCTTGTTTGTGACTGGCTTGTATTTAAACATATGTATGCTTTGACTGATTCAGTTAGTCTGTATTTCAGTGACATCTAGAAGGAAGGAACTCCATCTTTTGGAGTTGCAAGAGCAGGAGTGATTCCTGCAAGCAAGATACTGGGGTTTTTTTTCTGTTTCCCTCAGTTGTGTTATTTTCCATGTATTGTTACTGTTATGTATTTTCTTTCAGTATATCAAGAAGTTTTACAATGAAACTTGGGAAAGAAGATATGGCTTCTCAATGGATGAGGGCACACTGACTCTCCTCTGGTCCATAACCGTTTCTATTTTTGCCATTGGTGGCCTTGTGGGTGCCATTATTGTCACCCCAATTGTGAAGTTCTTTGGAAGGTAAGTGTATTAGAAAACGTGCATTTTCTAAAGCAATTTCTCACTTAATCTTTCCAGAAGGCTTTACGTTTATATATTTTTTAAACCCTCCTCACCAGAATGCAGATTGAAACATCTTCAAATTACGAAAGTTCATTTTTAAGAGTTCTGAATTTCCAAGAGTAAAATTAGTACCTTTTTCTCTGGCCTTACTGTGCATCAATTGAGTCACATAAACAGTTTGCTCTGAATGGGTAGTGGGTTGTCAGGGAGCTATTGTAAAAAGTAGAAAAGGAAAACACCACACAATAGGAAATAATTCACAAAGGATTGGCAGATTCTCATTTCACAGATATGCTGAGTATCTTACTGTACACAAATAAAGTTATAAACATGTGTCATTTACTTCTGAACTAAACTAGGTGAAATACATGTTTGGTCTTTTCCAAGCTTGGGGACACCTTCCCTGCTCCATGCAATGCGGTATTTGACCAAGGTCTTAACCATAGAGAATGTAAGTATTCTAGGAATGTTTATGCTGGTGTGTGTTTGCATTTTTTTCTGCAGGTACTAAATCAATATTGTTGACAAGTTTTTTTGTTTCATATAGTCCTCAAAGAGAATGTTAAAAGTAATTTGTAATTTACATATAATCAGAAGGGAAAAAAAAAAGGGGGGGTTTTCAGCTTCTTCCATTTTATGCTTACAGCAGGTCAGTACTCTCTGCTTTGTGAAGATATTATCCATTCTTCATTAATTCTGTCCCTGCAATTTATAATTTGATTTTCAGTTATTAAATATTTTTCATAACCACTTTTTTTTAGAGGTTTGCAGTTTCTTCTGCCAAATCATCAATTTGGCTTCTACACACTTTTTAATTATATGAAAATATTCCTGACTCAGATTGATTAATTCTCAGAATTGTCACTGGGTCTTCTTAACTTTATTAAAACAAGCAGTAAAAAATGGGTTCATAGAAGGCTTGAGTTTTTGGTGAAGAGCTTTGTGTGTAGATTTATTAAAGTGATGGCTGATCTCAGTCCACTTTGATGGGAGCAGGTACTATTTCCAGGGCAGAGCTTTAAATCTTGCAGACTCTGCCTCTGTTTATTATGTTAAACTATGAAAACATCTCTCTTATAGGAAGGGTTTGCATCTCTCAGGGACACTGGAGAAAGTCTGCTCATCAAAATGTGGTTCTTGAGTTTGCTGTTCACACTGTGGTATGTTCTTCTGGTCTAGGAAACCAGACAGACATACTGGTATGGTAATTGAGGAGCACATTACATAATGTTGACAGAACAATAAAATACTTCTCTGTTAAATTGCTCAAGTGTAGGTTGAAGAGTTGTATGTATGATGAAGCTGAGCTCTGTTTACACTGACACAGAATAATGAACTAAAAAGGATCAAAAGCATTAGTCAGAAATAATGTATGACATTAAAAAGATCACTCTTGAATTGTATTGCTGTAAAGTTAACAATGTAATTACCAAATTACCAGAATCCTAAGTCCTACTTACTTCAAGAGAGATGTACTGTAATTTTTTCAAAGAAAGCTTTCATCCACATGCTACCACTTTGTTATTCTGAAGTCATCTACTGGAGTTGAATTGGTGATAGAGTATTCAATCTTCTGCTAGCTTTTAAACACCTAGCTTAAAGAACACACAGCTGGTTACTTAAAAAACAGTATCTTTACTATATTTTTTGTATAAGGTATCATATTTGCCTTCAAGTGGAGCTACTAGAGACTTTCTTATTACTGAATTTTGGGACAACAGTACATTTTTTATGGAAGTTTAATTCTATAATTTTTCCTAGTTGCAATTTTTTATACAGAAGTATTATTAATTCAAATCTCTAATTAAAGTTATTGCAGTCATGGAGGGCATGTAGTCACTAGGATTCTGTTCTGGCCTCTGGAACCATCCAGTACCACAAATGACAACCTTGAAATCACAAGAGGTCAATCATATATGATTTTGCAGAAAGCTAAGGACAACTCTGAGCAAGAGATTCTTGAGTGTTCACAATATTGAAAAGACCTAAAAAAAAAAAAAAAAAAAAAAGCAGAACAAAATCCTTAAAGCTTAGCTCTGTTGGTGTCTAGCTGATGGGTGAACTGTCTCAGCTGGGAGTCTTATAGAAACCAATTGGTGCTGAGCAAATGGCTCTTCTCTTAGGACTACTTCAGGTTGAGTACAGGACTGGAAGTTGCTTTCTGCAGCAGTATGGACAGTCAGTTTTAGCACTACACTGCAAAACTTAGCATTTGACTTAGGATATAGTTGCTTGTGACAAATGCTCTGTGCTTAGTCAGGCTTTGGAAGCATCCTGCTTCTGGAATGCAGAAATGCTTTCTTTTGGATGGAGAGAATTTTGAATTATTTGAGAGGAACAGAGATCTTCATATCTAAATGAATGCTAGTCTAGTATTTTTAGTGTAGTAGCTGCAGCAGAACCCTGTGGGGCTCTGGGCTGGAACTTCCAGGTTCCTTTTCCCAGGTCTGGCACCATTTTCCTGTTTGAGTCCACTATCTGTTCCTCTGGTTATCCTGTTAGAGAAATAGGGATATTGATGTTCTCTGTAACCTTCAGAAAGACTGAAAAATGAAATGTGCTATGTGATATCTAGGTATGGTATTTATACTTCAATAGGTTTTGTGTGCCTTTTGGACAATTGTTTGATCAGTCTGTGTTTGGGTTTTGAGAGAATTACGAGGTTGACCAGCACATTGATGTGTGTCTTTTCTTATGGTGGCTTATGGTTGAAGTTTGCACACTTTATGTAAGTCTCGAGCACAGATATCTGATAAGATTGGCTTCACTTCCTGAAGCTAAAGTGTCTGCTGGGGTGCTTTATGAAGTGTGGTAGCTTTATATTACTTATATTAGAGTTAGACAAGTAGTGGTTTGTTGGGGCTTTTTGATTTGTTTCTTTTTCCTCTGCCTTGTTGCTTAGGTAATACAGTTGTGGCCAGGAAAGCAGAGGGTTGTTTCATTATTGTAGAAATTTTGAATATATTATGATCTGGCTGGAAGTAAACTGAGACAACATGGGGAGTTTGGACAGTTTTTTGATAGATTTTTTTCTTAGGATTCATGGTGAAAAATTGTTCCCCCTATTTATCTTTGTGGTGTCTTGGCCCCAGCTGACAGCAAAGCACTCACCCAGCTGCTTATCAATCCCAACAGCCCAGTAGGATGAGAGAAAGAAGAGGAACAGGAGTGAGAAGACCCATGAGTCAAACTAAAGAAAGGGAAAACACTTTCCAATTACTCTCATGGGCAAAGCAGGCTCAACTTGAGGATTTTAGCTTAATTTATAACGAGTTAGCATAAATATTTAATTACTGATCAGGTATTGGGAAACAAGACAAACATTAGGACATCTTTGCTCCCACTTTCCCAGAGTGAACATCCCTCCAGGCTCTGCTCCTCCCTCTTGGTACCATGTCAGGTCACACTCAGTCCCTTCAGTGAGAGAACACAGTGCAAGGGGTCAGGGTCAGTGCCTAGCAACTTCTCTCTGCTTTCATTGATCCTTCATTCTATCTGCTCACAGAATCCACCTCTGCAGTCCTTTGCTTCCAAAACCTTGCCACAGACACCCAGCACAGTGTTTTCATAACCAAAAACGTTCATATTTTTATATAGTAACATTCTAAACAGCATGTTACTTTCCTGTTGTGTTTTGTTTTGTTGTTTTGTTTTGTTTGTTTTTTACCAATCTGGAAAAGACAAAATCCTTTTATTTTGGTTAGGCTGTGCTTTTCTGGTCTTTGTTGCATAATGGCTCATTGGCCAACTTTTTCTAAAAATTTACATATTATATAGGTTTTATTTAAATTAATGTATAATAACTTCAGATGAACATTTATTGGACATGAACAAACATTTTGTTTCCATTTTTGGCATTTTTTATATCACTTCAGCCCCTCTCAAATTATATCCACTTGAAAAATCTGTTTCAAATGGTAGAACAGTCACTCTTGACAGTTATGTTGTATAAACATGTATTTTAAATGAGCTGTATCTCATTTTTTGATCTTCAGATGATGTTATACGGTCAGTGTTCAAAACCCTCTAGAAAGCAGGAAAATTAATTAAGAATATAAATATAAAATTATTTTATATCAAAAATGTATTGATTTATTATATGAAGTCGAATGACTTGTTCAATGGGTGGGAGATTTTAAGTTGGTACCTATGTGTTAAACTTGAGAAGAATTATAGAATCGTGGGATTGTTCTAGTTGGAAAAGATATTCAAGATCATCAACTTCAACCATTAACCCAGCACTGTCAGGTCACCACTAAACCATGTCCCTATGCACCACATCTCCGTACCTTTTAAATAGCTCTCGGGGTGCTGGTTACACTCCCTTTTCCTGGGCAGCCTGTTGAGTGCTTTTTGTAAAGCACTTCCTGTTGAGTAAGAAATGTTTCCTTATATAACCCAAACCTCCCCTGGGACAACTTGATGCTGCTTCCTCCTTTCCTATTGCTTGTTACATTTGAGGACAAAGTGACTCCCACCTCTCTACATCTTCCATTTAGGTAGTTGTACAGAGTGATAACATCTCCCCTCAGCCTCCTTTTCTCCAGGCTAAGCAACCCCAGTTCCTTCAGCTGCTCCTTGTAAGACTTGTGCTTTAGACCCCTCACCAGCTTTGTTGCCCTTCTTTGGACAGGCTGCAGCACCTCAGTATCCTTCTTTTAGTGTCAGACCCAAAACTGACAGTATTGGAGGGTTGGCCTCACCGGTACTGAGTACAGGGGGACAATCACTTCCTTAGTCCTGCTGGCCACAGTTTCTGATACAAGTCAGGATGCTGTTGACTGCTTTGGCTACCTGGGCACACTGCTGGCTCATGTTCAGATGGCTGTTGACCAACATCCTCAGGTCCTTTTTCACCAGACAGTTTTCCAGACACTCTTCCTCAAGACTGTAGCATTGCCTGGGATTGTTGTTACCCAAATGTAGGACTTGGCACTTGGCCTTGTTGAACCTCATCCTATTGGCCTGGCCCATTGATTCAGTCTATCCAGATCCCTCTGTAGAGCCTCTCAGTTTCAAGGAGATCAACACACCCACCTAATGTGATGTTGTCTACGGAGTTACTGAGGGTGCCCTCAAACCCCTCATCCAGATCATTGATAAAGGTATTAAACAGAACAAGCACCAGTACTGAGCCCTGGAGAACACCATTTGTGATTGGATGCCAGCATTATTCCATGTGTTCAAGAAATGACACCTTGGATGTCAGTGTTTGAATCTGACAAATTCTACATATTTCATTTGTAATGTTTTTCCTTCTGCACGAGTTATGAGGCTTACAAGTCACTTTTGAATTAAGGAGTCCCTCAAAATTGTGTTCTTAGGATGTATAGGATGGCTAATTGCTATGCCTTTGAATTACAGCTCTTCAGTTAACAATTATATGTTTTATTTTCAAGGAGTGCTACAAGTTTGAAACGGTACCCTTTGGGAATAATACTGTGTTTTGGAACTCACCAAAAACTCTAAGAGGCAGTGGTTTCTTGGCAATTTTGGGGTTTATGGATATTTAAGAATAATCGCCCAGTGGGCTTTGAAAATGACTAGATTGAACTGTCATGATACTGGTGTGTACATAAAATATCTTTTCCTTTTAGGAAGTGTACATTGCTGCTCAATAATGTGTTTGCAGTGACAGCTGCTCTCTTGATGTCCTTTTCCTTGTTGGCGGGGTCATTTGAAATGCTCATACTGGGCCGCATTATAATGGGTGTTGATGCAGGTAAGATTTTATCATGCTGTACATATCTGTATCTTTCTTTACATTAAGAGGTGTTTCTGGTGCTAGTGACACTGATTTCACTTTGAGAGAACAGCAGAGTAAGGGTTGGAGTATCTGATGTTTGGAGAAGACACTGGAATGGATGTCAGCTGCTGCTGTCCACCTTGTTAATCCTCCCCCTTTCCTCCTCCAGCCCTGGTAGAGCATAACTTTCTTCATGCCATCAAAATCCTTTGGCTAGGAGGTTGTATTCTGTTTATTAAAGCTGCTTGCTGCTTTGTGTTCAGAAGTTATTGGATCCCATGCTAATACCAGTAGGATTAAGTGGAACATTTGGTACAATCATTTCCTCCTAGCAACATGGTCTTCCCAGTTTAAAAGTAAATCATGGAGCATCAGAATAACATTCCAGCTAGCAGTGAGGCTCTCAGCAACTTCACAGATTGTGAGGTGGAGAGAAATATTTACCTAATGTGGAGACAGACTCGATAAATTACAATGGATTTACACTCTCAGTGCAATTATATGACTCTAAACAATGGAAATACTCTGACTTCTGGCAAGCTTTGACTATGTTGTTAGTAAGCACAAACTATGGTTGAAAGTGGATGTGTCTGTTACTTGTAATGTGAAGTTCATGGGTAATTTTGGTGCTTTTTTCTCAGATTACCACCAAATGACCAAAATTCTGAAGCTGTGTAAATATTGTCTGTGTGCTAGCCAGGGTCATACATTTGTTTTCTCTTGGCTTTGAGCAGCATTCTCACCCTTATTTTATGCCTGCTATTAAGAGTTCATTGTAGCTGTAAGTCTGTATTAAGAGGATCATCTGCTAATACTATTTACATTTAAAATATTTCATCTGACATTGTCTGCACTCTCTCTCTGATGCATTGTGGCTCTTTTCCTTACCTGCACCAGCGCTGACGTGATTTTGCTTGCTTTGGGATGAGAAAATGTAAAACACAAAAACTGTGTTCCTGATGACTCTCATCTCAGAGCAACCTTTGGTGGTATTCATCAAATAGCAGCCTACACACATCACTGTAGATCTGTAACAGATACTCTATCCCATGGTTATTAAATACTGCAAGAGTAATTAGACAGAAAACATAAAGTCATATCTGTGGATAGATAGAATGTTGTTCTTTGCATTCTTGTGAATAGATTTGCACTTACACTCCTTTCAACAGACATTTGTTTTGTACCTGGCAATTTGATGTGGGTTTTTTTTCATTTCCTTTTTAGGCATTTCTCTGAGTGCCCTTCCCATGTATTTAAGTGAAATATCTCCTAAAGAAATCCGTGGTTCATTGGGTCAGGTCACAGCAATTTTCATCTGTATTGGTGTTTTCATTGGTCAGGTTTTGGGACTGCCAGAAATATTTGGTCAAGTAAGTATTTAACAGATGTTTTCTGTGCAAGAACACAAGCATGCATAAAATGTTACATTTTTGTATCTTGAAACTTGACTAATTTCCTTACAAAAGTGGGAAAACAAACATTGCTTTTTCTTTTGAAGCAGTTTGGAAAATTGTTTTCTTCCATGTCTTTTAAAACTGAGTACGTGACTGAGTTTGATAGACGTGGCAAGCAGTTTTAACAGCTTGAGTGGCCTCTGTGTGTGCATATACAGGTTCTTCCCTTGCCTCCACCCCCTTTCTTCATGTGCATTTATTTTGTATGTACATACATTTATGGAAAGAGATTATTAAGATACAAGAGTTTATCTTGCTGTTATAGGCTGAGATTAACTTGGTGGCCACTGGATGTCATCATTACTCTGAATAACTGAAGTAGAGTTTTATTCAGGCTGACACTTGTGAATACTTCTTATCCAAAGATGAGTCTTCGAAGTGGGTGAAGAAACTGTCTGCATCAATCCTCTCACAATGAAACCTGAACTGAGAATCCCTTCTGACAGCCAGCAAAAGTAGAAACAGTTGAGAAGTGAGGAGAGCTTGTCCTCCTGTGTCCATTCAAGTTCCAACCCCTTTGTAACTACACAATATCACCCTCCCTGACACTTTTATTTTTGTCTGACCAGCTCTCCTATTCTGTCCCTTTATCCTTGGGCTCACTTACCCTGTTCTGTTCTCCTGAAGGGAAATGGTTTGATTAATTGTCTAGGTGATCCTGCTCTGGCAGAGGGGTTGGTCTTAAATGATCTTTCAAGGTCCCTTCCAGCCCCTTGACATTCTGTGATACTGTGTGATTCTGTGATTCTGTATTTTACCCTCTATTGCAGGACAGAATACTCCCCCTCCCCAACCTGCCAAAGCAGCAGATGTTAGGAAAAAGCTTAAAATGGCTTTCACTGGCCTTCATTGTGTGACTTCTACAGATGTCCCTTCTCTTGCTTTGAAAGCTAGTCTGTTATGTCTTAAATGTCAAGAGACTAACTGACTCAGCTGCTTAGAATATATGTCAGCCCTTATGTAGTAGGGTGGTTTTGGTTTGGGGCTTTTGGGGTTTTTTTTGAAACATGCATACAAATTAACAAGGCTCTCGTTTGAACATCTGAGCTGGGTTAACTAAGACAGAGTGGGAAACAGTATAATGTATTTTCTTTGTTATACTATCATAGTGCCAAAGGATTTCTTTAAGGTCCCATGATTTTGGGCAGGATGATAGGTGAAACCCATATCTTTAATACTTAAATTAGCATGGATGCCAGCTTCAGAGGTGGACTCATTGACTGCAAGAGAAAACATTCATAAAGACAGTCTCACATCAGCTAGCCATATACCTTTCTTCTTGTTCAATGATGTTGTTGTCTTTCACTCTACTTGCATTGAACAGTATATGTCTTCTTTTCTGAATGGAAATAAAAACTGCCCAACTACAAGTTAGTTGTACCTCTAAGACAAATGATGTGTTTTGCCAGGTAGAAGAAGCTTGTGGTGAGACCTCAGTCCATCTTGGTTCATTCCCAGAAGCTGTGAAATGCTGAATAGCTGCTGCCTGTATTACACTGAGTACTACAAAACCCTGCTGCAAAACTGCAGCTTAACTGAAATGTTAACAGGATTTTACCCATATTGTAACAGTTAAAGGACCAGGACTGAGCCCATTGTGTAAATATATATATTTATATCATTTATATCAGTTAGATTAGACTGACAACATGCAGGTATATGTAACTATATGAAAATAGTGGTTTACTATTTCTTAAAGCTAGTATGTGATACTACTGTGAGGATGACTTATAGAATATATATTTGAGTATATATCATATTTGTACGTGGATAATCGTTAATGCTGAAGGGAAGGAAAAACATTTTATATGTTGACATTTTCCAGCCTCCCTGCATCTCTCCATTTTCAGTCAGCTGATGGCTTGAATTCTGTCTTCTTTGGCCCTTGAGTACAGTGATCTGAGGAAGAAGCATTCAAACTTCTTACTAAGCTCAGGCAGAAGACATCACTCTGTTCACTGACACAATGTGTTGAATGATGAAAAGTTGTAGCATTTCCCATCAAAGCTATTTTTTTTCCTAGTATCATCATGGGAGAGTTTTGCTGACTTATGTTTGCATCTGTTTTCAGGAATCTCGGTGGCCTTACTTATTTGGAGCAATTGTTGTTCCTTCATTGATACAAGTAATTATTCTGCCTTTTCTTCCTGAAAGTCCTCGTTACCTTCTACTTGAAAAGCATAACACGAGCAAGGCAGAAAAAGGTATGACGTGTTTATTGCAACAATAGGTGTTTATTGTAAGGATGCAGACTGGAAATTCTGATATTACAGTAAAAGCAGAATATTCCATTAGGAGATTCTCCTGGCAATTTTTTCTCCCTTACAATTTTTTTGTTCATCTTTGTGTGTGAAAATATAACTGTTGCTTTGAATTTTTTAGAAATTACATTCTCCAACAAACTAACCTGTATAGCATTATGTGTGGTGATACAAACCTAACTAAACCATCCTGCTGTTTTATCAGCCACTGTATGCAGGGTTTGTTTGGGAGTGTTTTCAGTCTTCATGACTCTCCCTTAGTCTACAGGCTTTGCAGTTTGGCCACACAAAAATAATGATTCTCTTGCTGAAGGTTTTTCTGTAGTCACTGTATTTGACCCTGTGCTTCTGGAACTCAATAACCTTTGTAGATCTAATAAAAACTTCATACACATATTTAAGTGAAAATTTCCAGTGCTTTCACGTAGCTTTCTTCAGTTTCACAGACCCAGGCCAGAATATTTTCTTCTTACTTTAAGTTCTATGTATAAAGGAATTTTCTTGTGTGATCACAGCAATCCAATATGTCCCCATATGTCATCACATTATGACTAAGAGAATGCTGGAAATTTGGTTTTGCTTATTATAGGGACACATTAAAATTAGAAGTGTACAAAGAAGGAAGGAGTCTGATTATAATACCAAATTGTTTGCAGAATATAGCTGAGCTTTAACAATTACTCCTGAAAACTTTATTTGAATACAACCCTTAACATTTTCAGTCAGTGACTAGTTGCTTGCAAAATTACTTACAATGTGTGAATCAACCTCTAAACCTTAAATTTAATACTATTTTAGCATGAAAATAATGCAGCTCACTCTATCCTTTTGATTCTCCTATAGAATTAAAACCTGGCCTTTTTATTATCGTGAGCACTCCAAAATAGAAATGGCATAGTACTGAAGAGACTCCTTTGTTTCTCAGTTGGTGTTGAATGAAGGATTCTATAAATGTTGGAGCCTCAGACATGAAGAGATTCAGTTCAGTGTTAAAATAAAAGCATAAACAAAAACACAAAAGCAACAAGGCCTTGGGGAGAGTTCTTTAGATTTACAGAGTCAGCAGAGATTTAATGAGGCAGAGAACAGTTTTTCCAGGGACTGTGAAGAAAAGGGCTTGTCTGCCAGCCATGGTCAGAGCCCCAGGTAGGGATGCAGTGGTGAGCAGCTTGGGGATGGCTGTCCAGTGGTAACTGGAGCAGCACAGTGGCTGGGCTGGGAAGAAAAACCTCTGGGTGCCAAATTTAAACTGGCTTATTTCTGCTTGATTAAATTGTAGGTGTACTTCTAGGCCTATGGCTAACAGAGTCTGCATCTTCAATGCTATTGCATAATGTCACACTTGTTACAGGGATCTGCTGGAAATCTTATACTCCTGTGTTACAAATATCTGCATGCCTTATTATGAAGCACGTTAGGAACATGAGCAATTTTCTAACCATTGCACATCCTTTGTAATTGCCCTGTCCTCATGTAGAGTTGCAAGCAAGAGTATTTTTCCATCTCTGTTCAGCATGTGGATAGGTGGGAAAGGAGTTTGGTTGATTCATAGAATGAATGAGCAGAAGACAGTTGTGATGTTAGACCAGGATGGCAGCTTTGAAGCCCTCCTCCCAACACCAGGGCATCTGGAGAAATCCAGATTAGGCATGAGCCAAATTTTGTGTATCTGAAGTAACTCAGTGGAATAATGAAAGCAGATGGAGAGGAGAGTTCACATAATGGAAGAATGAAGAACTGTGAATCTAGAAAAATCTTCTGGATGTTAGTGTTATCTGCAGGAATAAGGGAAGAAAAGCCTGAGCATTAGAGAGACCAGAGGAGTTTAAGGGTTATTAAAACCTACTGCTTTTAAGCCATATAATGACAATGCCTTATTCTCCATTTTAATGATGTCTACAGTAATGCATTTGAATTATTTGCCTCTTAGGTTAGATTTGCATATTAATATCACAAATGTGCCAGTCTTTCTTCTGACTAAATCCTTTTTCTTTCCCCTGGTGGATCACGGCTATTCATACAAATATACATTTTACTGTGGATTATATCTTGTTGGAGAAATATAAGCCTGTTATTTGTAAAAGGTCTGCTATATTTAATGCAGATGACTACATTAGTCTTTATGAAATCTAAAATGTACGTGTATGTCAATGCTTCTGAAATGAAGATGACAACGTTAATCTTCCTAATTGTTTTAGAGTAATTAAAATCCAGTGGAATAATGTAGGTCATTGAGTTTCCAGAAAGTTCAGCTCCTGACTCCTCACTAGCTATCATCCCCTCCTTCTGTCCTCAGGAGATAACCAGACTATAACTATCAAAATACAGGCTGCCTCATTCTCTTTCTTTGGCAGAGGTATAAAAGAGCATGAAGCCTTCAAGTGGCAAGTGAAAGCTCAAGAGGGAGAAGGACCAAAAGCCTTTTGTTTGCAGTTATATTTACTGAATTGGAATAGCAAATCTGAAATGTATTCCTAAACTTTTCTATGCTACATATACTAGATTTATAAAGCTATTTAAATCTCTTCTATCAAAATACATATGAATTATTATTCTGGCTATTCGGTGCTCTAAAAAAATTAGTGGTATATGAAAATAACTGGGGTTTTTCATTTTGCCAAATATTTTTGTCTTGACATTGTTATTACAGGGAAGTTGCTACATTCAATTCAAAAGCAATGAAGGTGGGTGAACTTTTTTGCAAGTGCTGAGGCAAAAAGCAAGGCACCCCATAGGTCTACTGCCACTCAGAATGGCAGCCCATTGATAGAAAGTGCCTGACTAGGCCCATCCAAGCCCAGTATTCTGTGTCCCACAGTGGCTAAAGCTTTGTGTTAAAGACACTGGGTTTAATGTACTTATCAGTGAAGTGAATGTTCAATGGGAAACAGATTACAGTAATACTCCTGCAGCTTCATTTAGCTTCTAAAAGCATAAGCCCAAACTATTACCTGTGATCACTTTTTTTTTTTTTGTGCTTCCCCTTGATTGAAACTGGCTGTATTCTGTAAGCCACACAATAGCATTTTGATCCTTTAAAATGTCTTCTCAAAGTTTACATGCTAATTCAGTCTTGACAATAAAGTAGCAATGGCTTTCTTTACAGACTCCTAGAAATACTGCAGTAAAAGAAAATAATTACTAATTGTCCATGTAGTTGAGGTCTTGAGTGTCCATCTTCAGTTAAAGTCTCTGTCCAACCTGGCCTTGAATACCTCCAGGGAGGGGGCAGCCACAACATCTCTGGGCAATTTATTCCAAAGTCTTGCCACCCTCGTACTGAATAATTTCTTCCTAAAATCTAATCTAAATCTATTCTCCTTCAATTTAAACCCATTTCCCCTTGTCCTATCAGTCAAAATTCTTGTAAAAAGTCCCTCCCCAGCCTTCCTGTAGGTTTCCTTCAGGTATTGGAAGGCAGCTATTTATAAAGGCAATGTCCCGACATTTGAAAGATCTCATCAAAGGGAATTAAAAAGCAATCTGAGAAACGTCTAAAAGTTGTTAGAACTGTAACTCCTTAGTTGATTTTAAGTGTGACATGAAAATAAGACTTCTCTATAGGGAGAGAAGCAGCCAGTCACGGAGGAATACGAGTCATTGCAGCAGGGAGAGGAGAGGCTGCTCTGCTTCTCAGTGCCAATAATGCAGGGTCTTAAGATGTAAAATGAATAGAATTGAACATCACACATAGAAAGACCTTTGAGTTTTCCCATCTCCCTTCTAATGCAGAATTTATTTCCACATTAATTATGTATAAAATTGTGATTCTTATCGTACTGAAAAACTGTTAATGTAAAAAAATTAAAGTTGTGAAGTTGCAGGAAAATGTATTTTTCCAAGAAGGCTGTTGTCTACTCAAAATTATGCATATATAGCATATCATTTTCTAAGTATTTATTCATTTTTTGGTAATTCTAAGTATCCGTCAGGTTTTCTTAGTGGCATTTTCATCTCTGGACCTACTACCAGGGAGGAAAGAAAAAGGAAAACAGGTGTCTATATTTTCCTTGCCTTGTACTTGATAATTTTGGTAATTGCAGTTTTTTACTTCCTGATCCCTCTAGAAATATGGCAAGTTCCCTTGTGCAGAAAAGACAGCTTGCTTTCTTTTTACTTGACTGCACCTATATTTTTGACTAGTGTGCCCTACAGTAATGCCAAGGATTCTAAGGACAGGAAAAGGGAAGAAAATTGTGCGCTGACCTAATTTACACTGATAAACCAGATGCTTAAAAATCTGAGAGACTCTTTTCAAATTAGAGTATGGTCATAAATGTCTGCTTGTTTGCATCTTTATCTGAATTTTTCTTTGTCAGTATTCTGATAATACTGAGGAAAGTGTAGTTTACATAAGACACTGACTTTAACATACCATAGGCACACATTTTCTCACTTTTATCAGCATTTTTAAATATGAGTGTTTAGTATGTCACTGAATAATAAAAGGACAGTGGCACAAGGGCACAACACAGCAACTTGAATTCTGATTTCTGAGTTCTGCATTTGCTAACTCATTTCTGATTGCAAGACCTGTATAAAAAGATAAATCTCATGTTGTATCTGAGGGATTTAAAACTTCTGACCTCTCCTCTCCCCAGAGAGAATCCAGGTATCAGAATGAACAAATGTTAGGAATTGTTTGAACCCCTAGAGATGGTCAGTGTTCATCCCTTTAAGAAAAAAATCATCCTTGTTGTGCACTGTTAAGTAGGGTCCATTAAAATGCAATAGAAGTGATAACTGCCTCTGAAAGTCTTTGCCCAGAGCCTGAGTAAGTTCACCACAGCACCAGAGAGCCAGGCAGAGTGTGTAGTGTTAGGCATTTGCCAAAGGGATGGAGAGGGATGCTCTAGGGAGTCCATTGGTTAATTTCTGTGACTCACAATGTTGCAATGCCACTACTGGGCCTTTTCACCTACTGGGTAAAGTTAAAATTTTGTTACTTTAAAACCCATGCATCACTAGTGGGTGCTTCTGGCTTTCTTGACCATCCAAGACCATTCTGTGATTCAAAAGAAAGTATATTTACTGAAAAATGTGAAGGTTTTTTATTTATAGGCAGTACTGTGAAAAGCTGTGGATAAGAGAAAAATTGATTTGGCTCTTAGGAGAACTAAATCAACTTACTTAATAAAAGTAACAATTTTAAGTGACCTACTGTGAAAAGGATTGTATGTAGACTTAGCATCCTACTGTTGCAGGAGTATGTTCATGCAGGAGTCATTGCTACTCTGCAGTTGTTCCAGGATATTAAAAATCTCTTAAAAAGCCAACCCCTGGGGTATGTGCATAACATTGTGACAAAAGTATCATCAGATATAGGGTATCTGCAAAACAAGGCTGGTGGAGATATACCACCTTCATTAGGAGGTACATTTGCAGTGCCTCTTGGAGGAGGTGTGTTATGGAAAGCTTTTGCTACTCACAGGGGAAGGACATCTCAGTCACTTATTGCTGTGAAATAAAGTAATGCTAAATAATATGGTCTCCTGGGGAGATTACGTTTATTTGCTTACATTTGCCAGGTAAATTAACTCCTGTGTCTCCAGCATTGACAAAGAGAAAGTCTTGAACTGCTTTGGGTGGTTCTTTCTAAAGAACTACTTTCTTCTCTATCTAGTCTATCTCCAGCACTGAAATCTGCTAGATTGTTAGGCTGCAAAAGTAGTCAAGTCAAATAGTGTTTAGAACTGCTTTGCTAATAAAACCTTTTTTCAGATTACACGAGTTTTTGACTCTGCACTTGATCTTTGGCTATATTATATATTAAATAATATAAGGAGTCATACAGTAGAATGCCAAATAATTTATATTCTTGTTGTGGTTTCTAAGACCAGTTGTAGGGATGAATCAGATCATACTCAGAGCAGAATTATATTGTTGTCAAAAGAACAATAAAGTTGTAGCCCATGCATGTCTCCTATTTGTGTCACATACTTCCATTTCCATGAAACAAGTCTGTTATAAATGCACACAGTGAGAAGTGTCTGCCCTAAAGTACATGTCCTGTCTTTGTAGCATTTCAGACCTTCCTTGGGAAAGACGATGTGTCTCATGAAGTAGAAGAAGTTTTGGCAGAGTCTCGAGTCCAGAGAAACACCAAATTAGTGTCAATACTTGAGCTCCTGAGAACACGCAATGTGCGCTGGCAGGTCATTACAGTGGTCGTCACCATGGGCTGCTATCAGCTCTGTGGGCTGAATGCTGTAAGTGTCCTTCTTCAGACCCTTGCCTCTCCTGGGGTGCTCCTTTCTTTCTTTCTTTCTTTCTTTTTAATGCAAGGTTTGAGCTGTAGCATTCAGCAAACTCTGTGACTCATTTTTGGCTGTTTCTTATTAGTAATGATTTTGTTACACCAGCATGCAGGAAGATACACAAAGAGATGTATCATTCGGTTTTTGCTCATTCTGGTTTTTTTTTTCAAGAAAGGGAGGGAAGGCATTTTGAGTTATCTTTGAAGTAATACATTAAAAGGTAGCAGAGATCAGCAAAGAAGGAATGTACAGCTTGTGCTTCTGAAAACAGCTTCTCTGTTTCTGGTTGGTTAAGATGTGGTCTGATATGGCCTGTGTTTGTTCATGTTACATAAACTTGGTCTTTTCAGTAGACTTTTCTGCTTGGATTCATTCAATTCTATACTTACAGAAGTCAGTAAGAGTTCCTGTAAGTGATTTTAAGTGTTTGCACTAGATGTTTGAGTTTTGGGGTTTTTTTTTGTTTGGTTTTTTTTTCATATAATTTGAAGAATAAGATGTGCTTCAATATGCCTTTCTTGGAAAGTGGAGCAGAAGATTAAAAAAAAGACACAAAGCAATCAATAGCAATAAGTCCTGTTGACCATTAATATGTCTGAGGCTAATGGATATCAATATCTCTTCCAACTGTCTGAGCCTATTGCATCAGCTGGGAGAGGGTCACAGGACAATTTATATTGGAAGGGATCTTTGGAGATCATCTGGCCCAAGTCCCTGCCCAGATAAGGGCTGACTTCTGTGTGGGTCAGGCTGTGGAGGGTTTTATGCACTTCAGTTTTAAAAATGTCCAAGGGTGAAGAGTCCACAACCTGCCTGGGAAACCTGTGCCAGGTGTTTTCGTCACTTACAATGTGAAAAGCATTTTCTTTATGTCCAGATGGAACTTTCATTGCTGCAGCTTGTAACATCTGGCTTAGATGCTTTAGGTTGCACAACACAAATGTTCTGATGAAGCATCTCAAAGCAAAAGGGGTTTTCATCATAGTTCAAAGGCATTCATTTTTTATATATATGAAAGGCAATAATGTTACTGCTGAAAGGAGCTCTCACTGTGGCCTTGTGTGTTGCAGCATCCTAAAGCTAGGATATTGTTTTGTTTGGTTTTTTTTTTCCAAGGGCTAATCAGTGATAGTAAGTGTAAATGCTTCTGCTACCTAACATAATTAGTTCAGGCTTATCTCAGGTATCTCTGTAGTTTAACACTCTAAATACAAAGTAATATGTCCAAGGCTATTTGAAAGATTAATGCAATTAGAACTCTGGTATCTAAGTTTTTTTACAAAGTTCTAGAAGGTAACTGGAATATTTTTTCATACTGGGGGAGAACTATAAACCATTTGTATAGGTGATATTTTATTCTAATTGCAGGATTTCAGTACTAACGACAGGATATTTTGTTCCTCACTGTAGGTAATTTGTTAAGAAAAGAAATGGAATTATCTTGGCATCCAGTCTTTCTAAGTTTATAAATGTGTAAGTGAAGTAAAATGCCATAGTAAGAAACAGACTCTTCAAATAATTAAGCATATTGCCAAAAAAAAACCCAAACAAACAGAACACTAGAGATAATTTTTTAGGGGGGATAAAAGAGTTTTGTGGTTTTAATATTATATTTTGATATTTAATAGATGACAAAAGTTGTCCAGTATTCCATGGCCACACTCTCATAGTTTGAGCAAGACATATCCAGTCTGCAATGTATACCAGAGTTGTTTTAAAGTGCCATTAGGTGACCACTTTCTGAAAATACACCTCAGGAACCCTTTTTGTCAGGAAACCTGTGTATTGGATTGGCTGTTTCAAGCCTTAAGGGGTTTTTTTAGTATTACATTGTTTCTCCTCCCATGCAATGACACTAAACATGAGAAACAAAATTCACACAAAACTTGCATTCTGAAATGATGTAAATAGTTGGTAGTAAACCCAAGCAAATTATAAGGGAGGTCAAGAGAAATAGCTGGACCACTTGAGACCGGGTTTCAATTCCATGTCTCTTTTGAATGGCTTTCCTAGCTGATCCTGTTCAAGTCTTCTGAAGCTCAGAGATTAGAAGACAGGTACAGGTGTGAAAGATCCTGCTGAAACCAGGTCTTGGTTTGACTGACTACATCTGAACTAACCTGCTGGGTGTAAGGCAGTGTCAGCAAGGTTTAACTGGCTGTGATGCTTCCTTCTAACTCACAGCTCCCACCATTTGCTTCGTCTGTAGTGCCCTGTTAGTCAGTCTGGTCTTTTCCACAGCTACCATCTGGGCAGGGCATATGGGAAGGTTGGACTTCTTTCAGGCAAGAGTCTCAGGTCACTCTCTGGGGAAATTACCAGCTGGCAGACTTCTGAAATCATCCTGTTGGTATCTGAGAACCCTTTCTGTTTCTTTTAAGGTTTTTACTTCATGGTTTACACATGGAACAAAAATCATGGTGAAGCCCTGATCATGTTAATGTATTCAATTATAAATGAATACCAGACAGTCCAATCTATATTTGCATAAACAAATCAATCTGTATCAGTATATTTTTATCTGATATAATTTATTCAATAATAAATTTATTAGCTGCCACCATTTAATCTCAGTTCTAAAGAAGTCACAATACTACAGTAAAGTTCTCACTGGTGATCTTCATCCTTATTCATATGCAGACATACACTGCACTGCATATTGAGTCATCCACAGCATGGGATCCTTAGGGTTCTCTGGGGTTGGTCCGTAAGGCAGAGGGCTATATTCAAATGGCAAGAAATCATTCTGGGGATGGGGATACAAGCAGCAATGCATGGTTTCAGTATGCAAAAGATCTACCATGGTTAGCTCTTCATACTTGGTATGGAGAAGTCTTGGTATCAGGTAGTATAGGAAGGGGTGAGTTTGCAGTGTTCAACAGTGTATGTTTGTGATATTTCTGTCCTTTGCTTTTTCCTTTTTTCACACAGCTCTTGAGTTAGTAGCTTGATAATTGATGTAGCATGTGAATAATGTGCTGATAGGCAGCAGGGTTTTCCTCGTGTGATCAAAACACTTCAATTAATCACACAAGACTTTTCTGTAGCACTGCTTGCCCTGTTAGGGCTTGTCACATGGACAGCATAGGGGAAAAAATATCACTGCTACTTTGTGTTTAGTGCCATAATTATGTCTGGCTTTCAGTTTTGTTGTCACAGATAATCAGCTATGGTTTAGAACTTAATTTTCTTCTGATAATCAGTTGTTTCAATTGGTTTTTATCTTTTCTAGTAAATCAATGATCTTTTCTCTCTCCAGTTCATTGTCACCTTGTTGCATGCTTTTTGTAGCCAAAGTCTTTAGCTGGTTCTATGCTGTTTCCTTGAGTCCACATAAATATATAGTTTTCAGACTTTATTTGTGATGTGAATGGGGTTCTAATACTTCTTATGCTTGTTATTTTAGAGTATTGCCACAATATCTTCCCAAACTGTATGTTGTCACCACAGGATATGGTTTTACTGACCACCAAATTTAATTCTTCAAGCTAGTAAACCTATGCTCTCTGTGTTTCTGTCCTTTAGTGACAACTCCTTCTAGCCTATGATTAATTTCATCTGAAAAGCAGCTTTCTACTTATGACCAAGCAACTCTCACTCTAAAAGTATATTTTCTTTCTGTTGGTAACAGAGATTAGGGTGATGGCTGGACTGCAAACATCCGCACTGCAGTGAGGTTAAATAAATCTCACACCTCTGTCCAAAGAGGATCAGTGCCTCTTAGCATCTCTTTCCTGTTCTCTGTTGTTATGTGTCATTGAAGCATTCCATAAAGCCACCCAAACCAGCTTTTTAAGCAGTGTGGCTCAGCCACATGTAATCTATTTATATCCTCATGTCCAAGTTTAAAGTGAGCTTCTTTGATTTACTCCTAAAGTGAATTAAGCTGAATTGAGTTAAAGCTGCTTGTAATTCTGCCTGGATCTGCAAGCAGAAGTATAGCAGTGTTGTGACTAATTCACCTGAAATTTGCACTTTCCCTACATTTACTGTCTTTCCTAGCACTTGGTCATTTGGGAGTTCTGTGTTTTAACAAGTCTGATTTCTAGCAGATCAGATGTTTGAACTGAATAATGATATATTGTTGTTCAAGCCATAATGACTATTAACTCATGTTCTTCTCTCTGACACAGATCTGGTACTACACAAACAACATCTTTAGTGAAGCTGGGATCAATCACGAAACAATCCCATATGTTACTCTAAGTACTGGTGCTGTTGAAACTGTGGCTGCTGTTTTTTCTGTAAGTACAGTTACAGAAATCCATTAACATGCTGGATATTTAAATTACTGGTTTTATTTCCTTACAAAGGTTAAAATATTAACAGAATAGTATATTGAGAATTAAGTATAATGGTCAATAAAGCAATTGAAAAAAACATTTCTAGGTTTAATCCTAAACACAGTTTTGTGGCTGGGCAATTTTTTTTTATGATGCTCTCTAGTTTTAGTTGCATGGAAAGAGGTGTTTTGTATGAGTGAAGAGGAAGTAGGCTGAAGAGCAAAGCTTGAAATATATTAAGTAATAACTCAATTTATTTCACCTGGTATAATGACTTTACCTCGTAGCAGTTCTTTGACAAATCAGTCTTCTCGTGTGCCCACTGGGAAGCAGTCAGTGTTGCTGGAGGAGATTCAGACACAGTACAGTAACGAGTGTTCAGTGTGGATCACAGAAAGAGCTGTCTGTCTTGCTGGGCATGCCTTAATGACCTGTTTTCTCTAGAAGATTATGAATAGTGAGGAAAATTCTTCAGCTAGTTAAAAATATGAGAATAAATGTTTGTAGCCCAGCCTGGTGGAAAAGACAGCCCCCTAGAATAAGGCTGTCCCATGCTGTCTCAGTCAGTGAGGGCAAGCAGGCAGCCCTTCATAGCACATGAGCTCCTGAGGAGGTTGTCTACCTTTGCTATGTACTGAACGTAGAGGAGGATGATAATAAAAAAAAAATCCATGGATATTTATTTTCTTACCTATTTCAAAATGGAAAAGTTGGGTAGGAAAAAAATATATAGTAGGTGAGCAAACTAAACCTGAAAGTTTTAATAGATTAATACACAATTTATTGTGAAAGGAAATACATTTGTTTGTACTGCAATAAATAAGAAAGAATGGGAGAAGTCTTTGGAATGAAAAGATGCAAACAAGCAAATACTTATTTCTTTATTGTTAGAATTTTTACTCATCTTCATATATTCTATATCAACTATATTTTCAAAACGCTAGACACATCAGACAAGTGTTTTTAAATGTCAGAAGAACTGTTTTGCCAAAAAAAAATCCTTCCCAGTGGCAGAGCAACTGCTTATGACCTATAAAATGTTAAACTAAATCCACCTATCAACTATATTTTCTTATAGTCTAGGACATAAGGATCTCAAAGGTCACAAAGGTCTTCTTCTGATCTTTGTGAATTTCCACAAATCTAGTTTTGGGTGAACTATCTTTTTTCTTTTTTCTTTTTTTTTTAATTAGAGGGACATTATTTAAGTGCATTATAGAAAACCTTACCTCTTAGAATTTCTTCTTCGTAGTACTGTAGAAATGCTTCTTTGTTTAGGATAATTGTAAAAGCAATACTCATAATTCTGCCAGTGGTTTAAGTGAAGAATACACCTCTTTTTGGTCAAAACAGGTAAAAATTACATGGAGATAATTCCATTATATTCAAGGCATTGTATAAATAGATCCTGTCATCTTTTCCTTCTGTGTTATCAGTTTGTGGGCCTTTTTCAGAGCACATTGTTCACATAGAAAGAGGTAGATTTGTCTGACTTGGTTCCTGGTATGTGTGGTAACTTGTTTATGTCCAAGAGGAGTGTTTTTAGTACTTTTTTTGGATGATGTATTGATATCTCCACCCCCTTCAAACTTGCTCTTACAGTTCAAGAGAAATGCTGCTTTGTAGCCTTAATTTTATTTCAGTAATCTTCATAAATGTTTAATTGCTGCTATTTAAAGGAATAACAACATGACTTTGGTTTTTCAAGGGAAGGTTTTGCTGCTTCTCATTTCTACAAGTAATTTCCTCTAAATTTTTTTTTTCATGCCTAGAACTAAGGATGGTGGATATCCTCCCACTCAAACCTCTCAGCTGCTCTTTTTATTTTTGTTTTGGTTTGTTTTTTTTCCTTCTTTTTAGTGTATTTGACAGCATTAAATTTGAAGTCAAGGGCATATGTCTTATATAGTACTCATACAGAAGAAGGAGAAGAGAGAACTTAATTTTTCTGGTATTTTCTATATATTGTGCTTGCTAGAAGAAACCAGATTTCTCCAGTAATAAATTCCAGGATTTCATATATACTCCTGTCAGTAATAGAAGTAGTTTTTGTTCTAATTGTAATGGCTATTGGAGAGGTCTTCAATGAAATAGTGAAATACTTTCTCTGATCATTATGCATATATTAGACGGTCATAAGATTCTGAGCCTCAGTAAGAGTACTTAGGTATTGATGAGCCTGTATGAAGGCTTAAAGAAAAGATTGGAATAGATACATTTCATAAAAAGGCAAAATAATATTTAGGAGATAAAATATAATTCAAAATGGGGGAAAAAATGGCAAGTCTCCCTTCAACATGTCTCCTGGGATCAGCAGCATAATACTGCTAATGCTGATGTGATCCTTGAGGAAAAGCAAATAATCCTACCCTTTTAATAGCTCTGTATTTCCTCAAATCACTTAGTATGCCTGCTTGTAGCATGCTTTGCCTACAGCTACATCCCTCTTCCTCGCAAGCAAAAGTCACACAAACAAGACACTGAAAAATGAAACACCTCATAATTTTCCTTTCATTCACATAATTTGGCTGCTTGTCCTGCTTGCACCATCACTTCTTAGTTTATTTCATGGAATACCTGTGTTGTAGCATTGTGTACTCGGTGTCTTGGCTGCTCTCTGGGGAGATAGTAGAAACTTTCTCTACTTTTCTCAGTTAATCATAGACCTCTCCACCCATTATACTTAATACAGATTCAATTTATAGGACTGGTAGACAAGCTATGTTTTAATGAGAGAGTCCATTAATTTCAGTTTGCTTCTGAAGAAGTTTGGTATCCTCTAGAATGGAATACTGAATAGATTTGCTATTCATGGATGCGTCACAGCAGTAAGTTATCTAACCTAATGCTGTTCTTTGAAGCAGGATGGAATATACCTAAATAATTCCCTGGCAAGTATGTGTTTATTTGAAGTCTCTTTTTTAAATTCCACAATAAGATGACTCCACAAACTTATTCTTTATTAAGATTGGTACTGTGGCTTTTTTTTTGGTAATTTTTAGTAACTGAGGTTAATATAATTTAGTTGTTGCCTTAACTCTTAGTTGACAGAAAAAAAACAATTTACCAGTTCCTTCCTTTGACATGGAAACAGGCTGAATGAAAAGAGAGACAGAAGTAAATGTGTGAAGATTCCTCCGCCCCTCTATGAAACCAGCATAGAATAAAAGGGAATGTTATTCAAATTAAGCATCCCACATCCAAATTTGCCATCTGTGGCACTACATTTGGTCTTTATATAATGTTCACAGAAAGAGACTAGCTGTGACTAGGTTGAGAAGATTATGCCTTAAGCATTTCCCATAAGGTGATGCATCAAGGTGTTACTAATGTGCCTTCCAAAGCCTGCAACAGAGACAAGCTGTGCAAAGTCTGGAATGAGTTGAAATATAATTCAGTAGTAGAGCAAAAAACAACATGGGAAATACATTGCTGTATCACACAGAAGTCCGGGAATGACTTCTCACTGGAGGTGAGATGATGTTATTCTGCTTTGGGGTGTCATGAGAAAGACCTCTTAGGTTTGTTCTATGTTTATTTTAATGTTGGTAGATCTTAACATACAAGAAGAGATTCCTTGCTTAGGACATGGCTCCCATTTTGGCTTTAGAATTTGCTTACACATTAATTTTATCCAGAGAAGCTTGTCTGATTTTTTTAATGTGCTCTGCTTTCATTATGTCAGCTCCGATAGCAGCATCTGACTCAAGTGAAAAGATTGACATTTGCTTTTTTAACTTGACTTGACACACAAAACTGAGTTACATGAAATGTTGATTTAGTTTGCATATCAGTTGCCTTATTGCCACCAAAAGTTCGTGTTGAGATAAATCTAGTTGCAATATTTTTTTACACATTTTCAGTCATTTCAGATGCCTTAATTACCATGACTTATATGGTGTTCAAACGCATGTTTATGATGACACTTAAACAAATATCAACCTACTCAGTTTGGCAATAAACTCAGTGTGTGATCAGAAAGCAGTTGTAAGATTCCTTTTCTTTTACTGTACTTAAGCCAATACTGGATTACTTGTAATTTTATTTACTCTACCATAAAATATATTTTGGTTTGTTATAGATCTTCAATAGGTAACATTTGTCAGTGACTAGTTGTAGAGCATTCAGAACTATAAATACTTGAAAACTGGTGAATCATCTTCCACTTATGAGTCATAAGCATCTTAGTGGGTTTTGCAAGTTACTAAGTTTTGGATTTGTATAATCTAAAACTAAAAATAAAGTTGTTGTCTGTCTGTAACCTCAAAACCAGCATTGTTTTAGCCAGACAAAGTTGCTGCTATAGAATATATCAGGCCTTTCTTGTCAAGTATTTGCTGAAACTTCAGAGTTTATGTGACTTTTTAAATCTTGTTTTCGTCAAGGGGAGAAAATTCAGCAGAGAAATTTGAGGCACTGATGTAGTTTCTTAGGTTTTCTTAAGGAATCCTCAAAAATAAATCACATTCTAGTTAGAACTACTGTAGACCTAAACAGTTTGATGGACTGTTAGTTAGAGCATCTGTGTGCTTAAACAATTCAAAAAACCTTTTTGGCCTTGATGAAAGATGGTGCCTCCTGAGAGGCTTTTCTGTTGTGGATTGGCTCCCAGTTGAACAACTTTGGTTTCCCAACGGGCCCCGAGATGCTTCTGCACTGCCTCCTGACAAGCAAAGCCACAGACCCATGTCTTTCCAAATGCACATGCTGCCTTTCATGAGACCACAGATTTGGAATTTTTAACCAGGTAGGGAGCATGATTTTGATTGTTGTGATTGGATTTTCATTAGCTCGATTCTGTGCAGTATCCCATTTCAGCAGAGACTGGTGTGCCTCATTTGAATCTGTGCTTTAAGCAAATGTGGTTTTTTGGGTTGGAACTGATGATAAAAGAGGTTGAGTGCTCATTTGCACAAATTGGAGGTGTCCTTAGCTTTAAAACTGAAGTAGGTGTTTCCTCATAATTGCAGGTTAATCATGTCGAATTGAGAAGCCTTCTCAGACTGTGTTTCCTAGGTTTATTAGTGTTATCAGTGTACTTCGTATCAATTTAGGAAATGACTGTAAGATTCCCAGAAAGTCTGGTACATCATAGCGCCCTTGTGAATAAGGATAATTTTTCTGCTTGTTTTTGCAGTGAACAAAGTTGGTCCATTCCATATACTATGAGAATATGAAAAATATAAAATATCATAACTGATAATATGTTTTTTATAACACTCATGAGTTTTGATGTTCATATTTACAAGGAGAACATATTAAATTGTCTGTGTAGTTCAGTGTTTGTTTGTCCTTCAATGCCACTTTTGTTTTCCAGGGCTTAGTTATTGAACGGCTCGGACGCAGACCTCTTCTCATCGGAGGCTTTGGGTTGATGATTGTCTTTTTTGGAATACTTACTGTCTCCCTGACTTTACAGGTAACACTGTGGTCACTACATATTTTTATTCTCTTTTGCCTATTTTAAACTCCAGGTGCTTGATGCTGGTTTGCCTTAGAATTCCTGCATAAGCAAATAATTTAAATCATTTTGGCATAAGGATTCAAATGTCTATCTTTTGCTTATTCATTAATTTGTTGCTTTCAAAGTACTGTGGTTATCTGTAGCTTCTTTATCATTAAAATCCATTAGGGCTTTGTCATGTTCAGTCTTCTTAACTCAAAGATTCATGTATATCATGAGCTGAAGATAGTTTTACCCATAGTTGTGTGAATAGTTTACCCATATTCTGTGTTTTTATCTTTGTAATACAGTTTTTCTGAGGCTGCTTTTGTACTTTCTAAGTAATTCTTATTCTTAGGTTTCAATATTTTTACCCAGTAGTGAAAAAATTCAATGTTTACTGTTTCTTTTTATTTATTTATATTTTTATTGAAAATATAAAGACTTAGCCTTTGCAGAACTTCTGCACTTAAGTTTTCAGATGTTATTCACAGTCTGTTCCCCAGCTGTTTCAAATGGTTGGAGGACAATTAAACCAATGTAAATACTGACCCCCTGATATTTTTTCTTGTTTAACTTGCATTCACATAATGATGCAGTTTCTTTCTGTTCATGAGGTCTTTTGAGAAATAAAACTGACATCCGCAATGGCAAGGTTTTAGGTGGTCTTTCATCAAGTTGCTTTCCTGCTGTCATTGTTTCCTGTGGCTTGCCATTAATCTGACTTTCAAATCTTGTTTCTTGGTTGAGGAAAGAAACCAAGTAAGTCAGTAAGGACTAGCAGATGTTTGCTACACCATTGTAAAGTTTTATTTGACTCACCTGTATGTACAGCACACTAAAGCTTTACTTCACATACACGTCATAACAGCTGTAAGACAGCTCTTCAAAAGAGAGATGTTATTTCAGGTTTTGTATGCTGAGTGAAAAATTATTTTTCAAATCTTTTAAAACCTAGTTTGATTCATGAAGTCCTTAATCTGTTGAAAATCCCTGATGTTTGAATGCCTTTCAGTTTTGCTTCCTTTCAGAATTGACCATGTTATCCAAATATCTAAAGGAATAACCCAGACTGGAAAAAAATCATAAAATGGAGCATTCCTGTCATTTAGAGATCTGAATAAAGAAAAATCTGCTTAGAAGTAGAAAAAAAAGCCCAACAAACTATTTCCTTGTGAGGAAAATAGATTATTTCATTTACACTTCCCTGAAGAACCAGTTATCATTTGTTCTTTTTCCTCTGTACCTGTTATTTGTGTACATGGCTCTTGTCTGCAAAGTCAAATTATGACTAAAAGTCCCTGGAGTGTGTTTTTCACATGCTTTGCTAAGGTACAGCTGTTCTACCAAAAGGAAACTTCAAAAATAGTCTTGTTTAGTCCAGCTTTTAGCTGGTGAACTGTGAAGCTTTACTGGTCAGTATAGATGCTCTTTTTAAACACAACTGAAATACCTGAGGAGGATGGAGGCAACAAATCTTTTAAATTGAAAGATTGGATTGTCCAGGTTGGCTTGAACTTCAATAGAAGCAGCTGTAAACTTTCAAATTTGTGACTTCTGTGGCTCAAGGGCTTGTCTAGTGTTTCTATCCAGGGATTCCACAGAGACCAAGACCTTTAATACAAATCATCTATTAAAGTTCCACAGAAATACTGTGATTGGCTGAAGTAATAATAGTAAATGCTGCAATAGATAAAGAATTGTGGAAAACCAATGTATTATCTCTGAGTTGTTTTTTGAATATTGGTGATACATATACTTGACATGAGTATCTTTTATCTACCCAGAAAACTGTACATTGGCTTCCTTACCTCAGTATATTTTGCATCCTTGCAATCATTGCTGCGTTCTGCATTGGACCAGGTATGTCTGTATTTTTTAAATGTTTCTCTGTACATCAAATCACGAGTGTTTTTACAATGGCATTATGTTAACAAATTGCTTGTAAGGAAATTCACTCTACCCTTATTCAAAGACCATAAGGATTTTAAGAAAATAAAAGATCATAACAACACAAAGTGACAGCCATATTCTTGATAAAAACCCATGTGCACATGCATTCCCACTTAGATGTAAACATAATAGATAATTAGTTCCTAAATTGCAATCAGTGGCAAATTGAAATGTTGAGTATTATTGTAGGATTGCTATGATTTTGTAAACCTATGAAAACCACTTTATCTTTGTGGTAGCAGTTCAGTGATGGTAGGATGCAAATGGGACACTGGTCATAAGCAATGGCCCTGCTCTGACCAGAGGCTCAACTCCAGAAGTCCCTTCCAACTTAATTTGTCTTGTGATTCTAATCTCATCAAAACTTTGGAAAATAAATTTAACAGATATGCATAATATGAAAATACTTGTCTCAGCCTAGTATTTCTCTGATCAGAATTGCTCTAGCCTTCAGATATTTGATCAGACTCAGATTCTGCAGTTATCAAATAATGACATGTTAACAAAAATTATTTTCAGACAGATAAAGAAGAATTTTATCCACATTGAGTTCATGTGCAGAATAAGATGTCAAAACACAGCTTAAATTTTCAAAGATTCTTTTACATACTGTTCTGCACAAAATGGGGAAGATAAGCTGCTTTTTAGGATACTTTTTTTCCACATTTGTTAATCTGTAAACCTGAAAGTAGGACTTCTGTTCCCCTGAGTTATCTTTTTTGGCGTTGTTTTGTTTTTGTTGGTGGTTTTTTTGTTGATTTTTTTTTTTGTTTAGTTAGTTGGTTTTGTTTTTTGTTGGGTTTTTTATGCACCATTTATTTCCTCTTTTTCTTTATAAAGAGTTTGACATTAAACATTAATCAGCTTTTTGTACATCTTCACCACTGAAGACTTCTAATTAATTTATTGTGGTTTATTTGGGGAAAGATAGAGTTGCTGATGTTTCATGTGACTCTAATGAAATATTGCTATAATTCTGTAGATCCTCTTTTGGAAAAGCTGAGGAAAAATAATGCAGCTTCAGGGAAATATGGCGAGAATAATAAAATATTCCTTTTCCCTTTGATTCTGGGAAAATAGTTTGTCACTAATGTCTGTGCTCACTTCTTTGCATATAGAGCTGGCTGGAATATAGACGAGTCAAATGCGCTTGATTAGGCTCCTTAACACACCTAGTCTTGGACAGTAGGTGGTCCTGTTCTCCTTTCTCACCTTTATATGACTTTATATAGTCTAACAAAAAGACTGAGAATATTATTTCTGTCTCTAAATACAGGGAAAATGTTGCTGAGAAGGGAGAATAAGCTGAAAGCCAATTCTGTCACAGAAAATAATAACTAGCTAGCCATGAGTAAATTTAGAATAGAAATGGGAAGAAAATTCCTAACCACTAGAGAAGCTGAGTTCTATCTCAGCTTTTTTAATGGAAACAGCAAAAGAAGAAGCTGAACAAATGGATTTTATACATAATGGGCTTTAAATATTGTCTGAAACAACTGAAGATTGGATTTGAACCACAGGATCCAGTCTGATCCTGAGTTCATTATCGCCAAGTGAGATACTTGATCCTCTGTATAAAGACTTGTTTGTTTCCATTTATCAAAAAGTCCATGTATCAGCATAGATGAGCATGTTCTCAGGATTTTGTAGCTGATTATTACATATTATTACATATATAATGACATATTATTGCATATATATACATATAGGCATTCAGCCCCTGACTTAATTTACATCAATAGCTGTTATTTTTAAGTAAGTGGAACTATGGTGAGAAGACAGAAGGTGTCTCTGTTAATCTTTACACAATGTTTTCAAGGCATCTGACTTTATCATCTTCTAGAATCATAGAGTTATTTAGGTTGGAAAAGACCTTTAAGATGTGTAACACCTTAGAAGTAGTTATTCTGATCCTGTGGATGAGTAGCACTTCCTTCAGAAGAAGTTATGCTGACATGAGTGGAGTTTGTGTAAGGCTGAATTTAGTGTGAATATGATCAAACACGGATCTGCTTGGTTTTGCTTCAATTCCTACTTTAAAAATAAGTTCCTGTCAAGTATGCGAAAGGATAATAAAATGAGCTCAGTGGAATGTTTCCAGTCACACTCATCATAGAAAAGGGATATCAATAAAATTCACACTCTGATGGAATCTGGAAAAAATAGTAATTTTATGGTAGTAAGATCTTCATTTTTTAACTAGTTCTTTTTATAGTGATTGCATTTTCAGCCACAACTAAGAAAGATTAACAAACCAGATTTCAGATATTTCACTTTTTGTATCTTTTTAGAGAGTTTTTTCTTATAATTGAGTTTTATAGTACTTGTCTCTTTGGAATGTCAATGTAGTCTTTCCTAGCACAGCTGAATACAGATACAATAGAAACATCATAATGTATATTCAGCATGTATTAAATTGACATGAAGTAAATGAAAACTTGGAGGAAATAATTGCTGTTCCCCGAGGTGTATCAAAGATATCTTGGTATTTAAAGTTTAAATCAGTCTGTGCTCTTACCCTGAATGCCAACATGCAGCTGTATTGACAGCAGAGTGGCTGTGATAAAAGGGTCACTTTGAAAGTCATGAGGTTTGTTCAATCTGAAATGCCATAAGGGAAGAAAAGTAAAAAAAATCTTCTCTTGGATGTGAAACACAAACAAAGGTGTGATAGCAGACATGCAGACATAAAAGTATTGAAATGAAAAGCAGCATCAGTATTATTGCCTGAAAGAGGCATTTATAGAAGCTTTGTGTGATGTTGTTTTACCTTCTCCACTTAAGAGTGGGATGTAAGAATTTCTAATGCTTATGGGCTCCCACAGAGGCATTCTTTTAGTTCACTTTGAGAAAGAGTTTAGAGCTTTCCTGAGTGGAAAAAAAACCTCTTCTCTTTCTGCTGGAAAACCATATGATGCTAAAAATAAACTCATATTGCTGTATATTTACTTAGAAAGTGGAAGATTTGAATGTTAAGGTTAATTTTTAAATTTCTTTTACTCAGTAAACTAGGAGTGTAAAGACAGGCTTCCTAGCAGACAACCATCCTTGGATAATGTCAAACAGTTCCCGTGTCAGGTACAAAGGGTATATGTGTAGAAATAATTAGAATTCCCAGGTATTTAAGATGAAGTTTTGTTTGTTGAAAGTTCTAAGGTTTTTGTAGCCACATGCTGCACTAAAAGTTACAGTTCAGTTCAGGATCTCATGATAACCTGGAGATACACCATTATTGCACAGTATGTACCAGTCTCAGCTGAAGATTTGATGAGAGATCTCTGCCTCATCCTCTGCCCCAGTGTGCCACTCCAGTACTGCAGGCTGCCATCCATCCAACACAAGCACCCTACAGGTTGGCATTTTAGCTTCCCAGCCATCATGGGCTGCCATATTAATGCTTTCCTTTATGTGGGCTGTGAAGCACAACAGCAGATCTGCTTTACCTTTCCTTTTCTGGCTTTCTCTTGCAGTGGAATAAGCTCCTGCCTACACTTGGTGGGGGCGAGTATTTTCAACTTCTTCTACTAAGTTAACAAGATTAAAGGATGAGAAGTTTAAGGTCTTCACATGAGAATTTTTCTTTTGGTCACCTTCCAGTGAACAAATTGAGTTTTGGGGTTGTTAGCAAATAAAGCTAGAATTGTTTTCAATCTGGTCATATCTTCACTAAATTTTGGGGGGATTTAGATAACATACCCCTTGAATATATTAAATACAGTGTCATTCAGCATATATTTTGGGATTAATACCTGTTTTAGGTTTTGTTTGAAGACTTTTCTCTCTAAAGAGCAGCATCAAATAAATGTGTAGCTTTTAACCATTCTGTTGCAGAAGTTATTTACATTCTTTATAATTAGTGGTAGTCCTAAAGAAAAGTGAACTCCTAGTATTTGAAAGGTAACTGTATCTGTTGGATACAGGAATTGCTGGAGATGATGTGGAGTTCTTAGCAGCAGGAAAACTTATGAAAAATAGATTTTACAAATTATCTTAAATGAAGCTTTCATATTGTGAATGCTTTGGCACTCAAGACCACCCCTCTTACCTGATCTAGGATGTTTTCTTGAATGTTTCTTAATTACTTGCTGATGGCTCACAGCTCCAGTGCTTAAGAA
This sequence comes from Ceyx melanurus, assembly GCA_024611195.1. NCBI lineage: Eukaryota > Metazoa > Chordata > Aves > Coraciiformes > Alcedinidae > Ceyx > Ceyx melanurus. Next base: position 43,694 of record JANHGL010012341.1, on the reverse strand, counting down.
ATCTACTGCTGGAAAAAGGCACCCATGTGTTTTAGAGCTTCATGTAACTGAAAGATACATTTATTGAAAAGCTGTGTATGCTATTCAGATTAATGGGTACTGGATACAGAAAGGCTATTAAAAGAGATACTGTTTCTTCTGTGAATTTGTACTAAAAAAATGTATAGTTAGAAAGTGTAAGCTAAAAACCAACTAGAATAATAGATGTAGAACTAATGAAAGTATGGCAATAAAAATACTTTATTGTCCTTGTGCCCAGACACAATGCACAGCAAAGTTCAGTTCTAAGTTCATCTCACCTACTTTTGCTTAAGTTCCATGGCTAGCAAATGGTTACGAGTTTTCTGTTGCAATGAAAGTTGCTCTAGGGTCTAGACAGTGTTTCTTGATAGCCAACCTCTTACACAAAAAGCTAAAGAAACAACAGTAAGAGACTTCCAGGGGGAAAAATAAGTGAGAAGGACACTTGTATGAACAAGGGCAGTCTGATAGTGTCAGTTTGGCCAAGTAAGCAGTTGTTTCCTTTGAATTTCCAGATGTTATCTGTCCTATTCCAGAAAGCACTTTTTTTTTTTTTTTAGGAACACTGTTATGGCTTTGGAAACTTCTTCCTGAATTTTGTCAGAAAGAAGGTTTATATCTTTCATCACAGCAAGGCTGTTACTGTTCCTTCAAGTCAGAGGGTACCTTTTGTCTCATTGTGCATTTCCTTTCTCTTTGGTAGCAAATTGATATTCCTATTTGTTCTATCTGTATTGGTTATCAGCAACAGTAAGGAAAAGTAAAATATGTTTGCTGTCCTATGTTCATTAGCTCTACATCTGCTGCTCTCCATTTCTGCCATCCTGGAGCAGCAGCCAAATTTTGTAATTACTGATATTTGAGGCCCTGTTTCCTAAAGACTTCAGTAGTTCCAGAAATCATAAACAGTGTCTGTTACACACCTTAAGTAGGAGAAGAAGGAAAAAGAGACTCTTCTGTCCCATCTTCTCTGAAAATTTGGTCCACCCTTTTTACTCTTGGGGTCCTTTGGGATGAATGCAGCTATACAATGACGTAATTGTTCACTACTACTGTGATTAATTTGTTTGTTAAAATATTTCATGAGGAAAGCCTGTCATGACACACTGAGTTCTCAAGACTGTTTTAGCTTTCACAGGTTCACAACCAGCAACATTTTGTTCTAGTGGGCTGTCAATCTGAATTCCTGCAGGGAAATAATATCTGATGACTTTGTATTTCTTTCAGTAGATTATCGTAGAAGTAATAGGCCTAGATGAGATAGGGGCTGTCTTTCTTTTTTTTTTGTTTTTTTGTTTTCAGTCCTGCCTTAGTGATGTGACTGTATGAATATTTGACTTACATAGGACTGAACACACTTGTGAGTCTCTAATTCAGGTATTTCTATGATACTGCTATCTGTATAGTGGATGAAAATTTAAGGAGCACTTCTGTGATTTTATTAAAGAAAAAACACTCTCATCATTGAGATAATTGTATTTAATAAGATAATATTAGCAGAAGTGCTGTTAATGAGTGTCTGGTCATCATTGTTACTGAGAATAATTACAAAATTAATTATATCATAAGGCTCTTAGTCATAGCTCAGTAAAGAAATTTTTTCTTCATGTTGAAATAGAGAAATGGAAAGGCTATAATTAGGGTTCTGATATGATAAAGTGAGTCTGAAAATATAGCAGCAATCTTTAGAAGACTACATGAAGTTAAAAGTTTAGTGTACTTTTTAACTGCATTTTATTATTCAAATATTATTGTACGGTTTCCTCATTAGCTAAGAGGCTTGTTGTTTTATGTCAACCATTTAATGTAAATTACTTGAGAATCAAGATTTAACATTTTAACTAATGAAGTTACAACAACATTCTCTCAATATTTTTGTTGTGCATCATTGCTTATTTATTTACCCTGAATTTTACATCGTACCAACAAAGATGGGAATACTTCCAGAACTGGCTTTCTATACGCTCAGGTTTTATAGCTGATAAACTGAAGGCCAGTTAATCATCACAAAACCCCTTTCTACACAAAATTGTATTAAAAATTAGACGGGTAACAGGTACTAATCATTATATTAACGGATTTTGCCATGTTTTGTATTATTTTCTAATTTATTGTTGTGGTTTGCACTTTCTGTTTGCTATAGGCTGACTTAGTTTTAAATGTTCTTTATTCAAGTTGGCCTAGGGCAGAAAACTTCCACGTTCTTCAAATTGTACAAGTTAATGTAGCTAATGAGCTACACTGTTTTATAAAAGCAAAGTGCCTGTTTTGCTTAATTCTGTAGTAGGTAAGATCAAGAGTTCTTCCATGGGGAACAGCTGGATACAGATAGCAGTGTCTGTACCATGAAGCTGTGACTGTTGCGTGTTCTTCTCCCAGTTCTCTCAATAGGATTATCTGGGCAAGTAATCTTTCATATCTGGCTGGGTAATAAAATATAGATACAGAAGTATTGTTGCACGTCTAATTATATCATGTGGGCTTCATCTAGTCTCAATAAATAGCCCATTGATATACAAATCCTACAATGAGATTTGTAGTTTCCAATAAATGTTGCATGCTAACATGTATGTCTTCTTTAAATGGCTCTGCAGTATGTTAAGATCTTCTTCCATTATGTTCACTGAAATGCTAAAAAAAACTAAGTTTTAGAAATTAATCACTTTAATTATTGTGGTCAATGCATTGCCTCTTTAAGGTAAGGCATGTTCAGAAGCTTCCTTTATGAAAAACTCCCACAGGAAATCCTAATATACATTTTTGGTTTTATGATCAGAGCTAAAATAAAGCTATGGCACTAAAAATTGTATGGAAACCCTTCCGGAAGAAATGCCAATGCCAGATTCATCCCCCATGAGAAAGAACATCAGTTAGATTTTTGGTAAATTATTTCACCCATGTCCAAGCACTTATGACAGTTGCAAAACCCATGACATAATGTTTAAAGTCTGTCTCAGAAAATACAGTGGTTTGGCTGGATTGCTTTTGTCAGGTATTCATATCCTCTTGTCTGCATCCTAGTATGGTCAAGTCTTTGCTCTTCCAGGCATGTATCAATACTTAGCAAACCTGGCTTCATTCAGTTTCTCACATTTCTAGACCTGGCCTGCCTTTCACATAACTCACTGCTTTTCAGGGTCCTTGGTTCCTCCTTAGAATTTCACTTAAGTCACCTCTCTATGGAAACTGACTTTGTTTTGGGATGCTATGGAGATGTTTGTCTGTACCATGGAGGTCTGTCTGTGCCACCTTTCCCAATCTTCTGCAGAACATTTGAAAAAGCTCAGAGGATCTGATATTTTTTCAGACTTTGCAAAATTCTGTTTTTATCATCACTAGATTGATTGTCTTTCAAATTAAATTGAAGACCTTTTGTTGTGTGACCAATAATAAGTTTTAGTGATGATTAGTATGTATCTAGAAATTACTTTTGAATTTCAAGGAAGATTTTTTCCAAGATAGTACCCATGCATTTTTATTTCCATAACATTTATGATTTCTGATATGTTTCTGTCCTTTTGTACTTTCTTTGGTCTCTCTTTGCCCTTGGCTTTTTTCTCTCTTATACAATGTGCATTTTCCCAAATGGGTCAGTGTATTTTATTATACTGACAAGAACAGCAACACCTCTCTACATTGTCCTAAAGCAAATGCATGACAGAATGATCGTAAATAAACCATCTTGCATGACTTCTGTGTTTCCAGTCCTTCAGTTCCTCTCTCCAAGAGGCAAGTGCCCTGGCAAAATACTGGCTTGTATGGCATTTGAGACCTAAAACAGATGCTGACAGAACATATGTGATTGTTGTTTTGCCTGCCATATCTTAGGATGTGAACACAAATCTGAAGCACATGATAGAATAGGCACTGGAATCCATCAAGGATTGATAGACCACACATTCCTTTAAGTTATGCATGTTCAGTTGCTTGTTTTACATGTTCAAATACAGTGCTATTGGGAGAGGTCACTTTTTTCTAATTAACAAAGTTCAGATACTACATACAGCCTGTAGGAAGATGCTAAGCTGCAGTTTGGATGGTCTGAACTCTCCATAGCTCAGTTTCCTATATAAAGTAAATGTAAATAAGTTTATTTGCACTATAGTTATTTTGATGTCTCTTATACTGTCAGGTTTTGGAGCAGAAAATTCAGTTGGAGCCTTTGCTACTGTTGTAGATATCTTCTCACAATAAGTCACTCTAGCTGATAATGAAGAGTGATTGATGCCTACTAACACATATTTCTGTTTGCTGCATTGAGTTTGTTTCATGCACATGTTCATGGTCTCTGCGTCCAAAAGATCTGGAATGGAGGAGTATCAGATACTGTGTCATTTGCACATCCTCTTATGTGTTTGCAAGTTCCTATCTCATAGGACAGCTTCTGGTTCATGTGTTTAAGTGTAGTGCTGTTGAGCACAAGGGGCTACATGACATACATTGCTCTAAAGCACTTTGAGAAATGCTTACAGGTGTCCAGGAATAAGGGTAGTGCAAAAGATAAGCACACAGATCAAGCAAAGACATGCATGGAGAAGATCTGGTGGATGGATATGTCATTGGTGATTTTTTAATCTCAATTTATATATATTTTGGAAGTCAGGATTTTTATAGAGGTTTTTGAAACGAAGTATTTCTATTAACATGTCTTTGGCTGTTCACACTAACTTGTTAAAATGCTTAAAACAGAGAAAGGACTTATATAGTACAAATAGACATGGATCTTGCCTCCAGAGCTAAGTGGTGAGGCAGATGATGGCACACATGAGGGCCAAGAGGTCAAACATTGCAATACCAGAATACTGAAGACCTGAATTATGTTATTAGGTTTACTGTTCTCCAAACTGTCATTAAATAATTCTGCAAATAGTTGCATGTTTCATGTGCAACATTAACAAAATATGTGGCAATCAGCAAATGCAATCTATGTTTTATTCTGTAAAAATAGAAATACATCTATTGGAATGAAGGTAGGAAAAAGATCTTAAACTGAGATGTTCAACTACTAGACAGTTATTCCCCAGGGGTTACTGTCAGGCCAGCAAATGCCAGTGCTGTACAAAATAGTACCCTGCCTAAGTGGAAGGAAACACAAGTGACAAATGTAGTATTCATCTGAGCTTGTTATTTCAGAGGTCAGAATCCTTGGCTGATGAGAGAAACAGACCTTGCCAGAAGAGCCAGCAGTATATCTAGTAAGGGAATGTATTAAGTAAGCATCAATGAAGTGTGCTTATAGAGAAGGAAATGTTTTCATTTTTTATTGCTGAAATAAAGTGGGTAATAATTATAAATACTATTTAATCTCTTTGGATTAATCTTTCCAGCTGCTACAGTCTAAAAGTATTTTGGACTATTAATTTTCAGAATTTCAAGCATTTCAGTAGAAACAATCATTTGTATTAAGTGGCTTGCCACATGGTGCTCTGGAAGCTGTTGTGTGGATTTTGTTACCTGCGTGCCATCACTGAAAGGATGTAAACCAGGAGATGCAGTGGCATGAAAGAGAGGTGTCACTTCTCTAAATTATGATGTAGACATACCACATTTTACAGGCTTAGAAGCACCTGAGCAGAGAGCTGTAGAGCAGTGCTAGTTACTGAGGAGTGCAACACGGGGCACGTTCATATCAGTAAGTAAAACAGATGTTGGCAGAGAACGTTTATAATAACCACTGCCTTGTTGAACCCTTTTGCAGGTGGGATTCCATTTGTCCTCACGGGAGAGTTTTTCCAGCAGTCACAGAGGCCAGCTGCATTCATGATAGCTGGGACAGTCAACTGGCTCTCCAACTTTGCTGTTGGGCTGCTCTTCCCTTTCATTCAGGTACTCAACATCCTTGATAACTGATACACTATGATATAGTTGTTACAGTGTGACATATGATGTTTGATCACATTTTTCAGGTAATAATGAATGTCTTTTTATTGAAATGGATTAAATTCCCACTACATTTGAGACACAATACAATCATGCTACCCACATCTTGTTTGAATGTCTTGAAGAAAATTGCCCTACAGTAGAAAAATTACTGCAACCCTTGACAAGCCTGGGCAGGTAGCAGGGAACAAGGTCTTAAATCTAGGGGCTTATAATCAGAATACTTTAATTTGTTACGGTTTTTAATTATCCAGAGTAAATTAAGGAATAAAGATGCCTCTCCAAAATTGCAGTTTCTGCCTGCTGCACAAAACTGAGGAGCTACCGAGTGCTGGCTGTCCATCAGATCTGAGTTTGTGCAACTGTGGGCTCTCTCTTCTTTTCCTGCTAATCCCACCTGACAGATCACCTGGTGGGACCTGTTTCAAAAGACCCTTGGTTAATTAAAATAAAAAGGCTAACTACATTCTCTAACTTTTCATGTGCATATTAAAGCTTTTAAAGTTATTTAGTATGCATCCATATGAAGTGTGCTGTAGCCTTGGGGAATTTGTGTCATAAAAACTTCCCATTGTGTGATTACAAAATTGCCAGTTTCATTTTAATGAAGGTAAGCTGTATTTCCACCTTGCAGCGTTTTTCATTTTCTCTTTTTTTTAAAAAAAAGTAATAAAGCAAAAAACCTTTCAGTTTGCTCTAAAGATGAAAGCAGTGATACTCAGACTTTAATTTTTAAAGCTTTTCATGAGATCAAACTATAAGATCTCTTCATTCTCTAATTTTCCCTAGTTTTCTATTTCAGTCAACCTTATTCTCAAAATTCAGCTTGTGACTCACCTGTTTCTTTACAGAAAGGCAATAGCCTCTTCTTGCTCATTTTTTAGTCTAAAACAGGAAAATAATCTTCAAAATGCCTTGACAGAAGGAACATATAATCTTGGCTATGTATTTAAGTACTAACCTGATTGCTTGAGAAACAGCAGTCACTTTTATTGATCATTGGTGTGCTTCTACAAAATTATCCCAAACATTCGGGAAACAAATATGTTAACTTTAGAGTTACTCAAAAAAATCAACCAGCAGTTACTTCTCAAAAATGTCACCAATTAACTAATTTGAATGCCTGTATTTTCTCCCCTCAACCATCTGTAGCTGAATATAATAGAATAAAACAGTGGTTTGAGTCATGCATTAAAATGTATGGATGGAATTAAAAAGCTTATATACAAATCAATTTTTGACAAATTAAAAAAAAATAAAAATTAAATGTGGCTACTGTTCCAGCCATTATTGCTTCCTATGTGAGAAACTTATTTGTGTGAAGGATCAGAACTGAAGTTAAAATGACAACTGATATTATGCTGAATTCACAAGTACATTTGAAATTGTGTGATTACTAGGAGGTGTCTGCTAGTAGCTGTCAAAAAATTTGCGTTTTTAAAAATATTTTTTTTTAGTACAAAATAGAATAATTGAAGAAGCATTATTACATGTGATCTTGGAAAATACAGAGAAATTATAGATGTTCTGGGTTTAGGTTTGATGGCATTTCAGACTTGTGTTTAGTATAGAGCTTGACCTTGTGAAATGTCAAACTTGTCACCTTGAGTGATGCTCAACATTATCTCTTTCCTATTGCCATTACTTGAAAATTAAGGCATGGGGCTTTGCTAATGAGAAGAGGCAAAGAGAGCTTTGGTAAGCCAGTAGACCAGAGATTCATGAAACTGTTCATAAAGACATAGTGACCCTTCCTTTCAAAGCATTTCTGTGCTCCTACAGGTGCTAGAACTGAGTTGTGATGCATTATCTGGATGCCAAATCTTGATATTTTAAATCCAGCACAATACCTATTCTCGAGTAAACACTTCATCTCTCTGTACTATCCCCTGACTTGCATATCTGATGTTTTTGCATGGCACTTGCACTGCAGAAGATCGTATCTGTCCATAAGCAACCTTGTGCTTCACACCATGTGAGCACTGGCACAGGGAGTGTCTCTTCAGACTAGAACCACAGGGCATTACAATATTCATTCAATCAACTATGTAAAAGTAAAGAAATCATTTACTCATTTGGGGAAGAATGCCTGAAGTTATGCTTGTGTAGGGAATTAAAGTGCTTTATCAGAAATAATTACAACTCCAACGCTTTTCATTTTGCCTTTCCTTATATACTATAGTTCAATCTATAAACTGTGTACTCTTAATGCACATGATAAATAATGTTGATTCTTGCTTCAGTCCTTTAGTACAAAACTTGCTTACAGTTTTGATACAGTGTTAAAAATCATTAGTTATTTTTTTTGTGACTAATATCCTCTGAAAAATGTTTTAAAGCACTTTCTCATTCAGAAGGCATATGAAATCACAACAGTTCTTTTTGATGTCTTCATAACAAATCAGTCTTTGAAAATATGACGCTTTAATATATGGAATTATTTTAGGAATTGAAAAGGAGATGAAACCAAGTCTTTCAAAGACTGGTGATCTGCCCAAGACCTTAAAATCATTCATTTTCTCAAGATCTAAATAAGCATTTCCATCATGGACATATTGTGTACAGATCAGCCAAGCATGCAATCTTCATGTGGCAATAAGTTGTGTCACAGTTGAGCTTGCAGCTGGGAGCATGAATGTGGTCAGAAATTCCCTCAGAGACAGTTTGTTGTGCGTCTTCTTGAGAAAGGTTCATTTATTCATTTTAAAATAGTATGTATTGATGGAAATAGCTTCTGGTGGCTTTATTGATACTGACAGGGTAAATTGATGTAGGAATGTGGCACAGCAAGCTCAGAGGATTAGTTGTTTTGTCCATGTGTTCCTAGCATAACTTCTGTTTCCTAATGGCTTAACTTCTGGGACTAAACCAGGTTCTGTTTGTGGTTTTTTTCTGTGTTAGTGCTAAACTAGCTGTAACACCTGGAGCAAATTGAGTTTCATAAAACAGACTCCAAGTGTTTGCACATAATTGAAGAGAGTTTATGCTCAGGGTATAAACCTGTGAGTAATCAACTTCTATGTTTTTTTATTCAGAAAGTGTATTGAGAGTGAGCATCTGTAGTCACCCACAACAAATCATTCCATCATTTATTTCTATCATCCCTTGGGAATAGGGATAATATGTCTCAATTGAGGAGACATAAAGAATCAAGAAATTCTTTGGAGTGAAAATTTTGTGCAATTGTGGATTTAATTATAGAATTGTTCCTGCTGGAAGGGACCTCAAGGGGTCTCTGGTCCTGCCTCTTGCTCAAAGTCATCTGTGAGAACAGATCAAGTTTCTTAGAACCTTGTCCAGTTGTGTCTAAAAAATGTTCAAGATTTTTTACTTCCGTTTTAGTTTGCTTTTAAATTCAGAGGACTCAGTAATCAAAAGTAATGGTACCTAAAATGTTCTTTGGCTGTTTTCCTAGAAGAGTTTTAAACTTAGTTTTAAAAATAGAAAATTGTTCGCTCTCAAGCCTCAGTTGGAATAAAATTCACTAAAAAGTTGGAAGAGAAAGACAAACTCCCTGCTGTTCTTCCAGTGTATTTTATAGGATAAATAATGACAAATGTTTCACTCCATTTCAATAAATGGATACTTTCTAGATGTTAACAGGTGCATCTGTTCCACTGTGCCTTTATGAAACTGCATTTAGAAAAATTATTCAGGAAGAGTCTATGGGATATATATTCATCTAACTGTACAATCTCCCTTGTCTCTCAAACTGTTCAGATACAGCTGATCATCTTCAGAGAAAAGGGAGACTGTACAGTCAATACAGAAAAAAAGTCAAAGTAGGAACCATTTCAAATCCCTGTGTAATGTGAATTTTGTGAACTTTGTGCATGCATAAGATAGAGTGCAAAATATTTGTAATAGTGGAGACATTTGTATTCAGCTCTCTCATATTTCAGACTAAGCAAGCAGCAGCCAAATGAAAACAAAAGAAAGATATGGACCTGTTGGAGCAGAGCCAGAAGGTCACAAAAATGAACAAAGGAATGGAACACCTCTGCTAAGAAGAAAGGCTGAGTTGGGGTTGTTGAGCCTGGAGAAGAGAAGGCTTTAGAAAGACCTTATTGAAGCCTTTCTGTACTTAAAGACGATGTATAAGAAAGATAGGGACATTCTTTTTTAGCAGGGCCTATTGCAACAGGACAAGGAGTGATGTTTTTTAACTAAAAGAGGGGATATTTAGACTAGATATAAAAGAGACATGTTTTACAGTGAGGGTGGTGAAACACCAGAACAGGGTTCCCAGAGAGGTGGTAGAGGCCTTATCCCTGAAAATATTCACCGTCAGGTTGAATGGAGCTTTGAGTAACCTAATCTAGTTTAAAGATGGCCCTGGTTGTTGTAGGGGGATTGGACTAGATGACCTTTAAAGGTTCCTTCCAACCTAAAAGCATTTTATGATTCTATGAAATGGCTCTTCCCAATAAACAGATCTGCAGGTGTATCTTGGACACTTGTCACCTTTATGCAGCAGTGATATTAGTGGCCTGCAGAAATCATTGTTGAGGCAAGAAGTTTCTTTAATTTCTTCTTCAGAAAATTACTAATGCTGTTTTGAGGAGCTACTATTATCTCCTGTAGGAATAAACCACTGTGAAGATTTTTTTACAATGGAGGTAAAATTAGCTGTCCCAAACTAGAGGACCAGTAAATCCACCTTCACCAAGACATACTCTACATGGAGGTCTTCCTTGTCACTGAGGGTTTCCTCTTTAAACACTGCAGTTTTTTCTTTGTTCTAATCTCAGTAACAGTGTTCTATAACTAAATCACAGCTCAGGATAACAAACCTGAATGTCAGATTAAATGCACGAACTAGAATGGATAGCAGTAGCTGAATAATTAGTACTTCATTTCATAATTTAATTTAGCCAATGAAAATTCTAGGGGGAAGAAGAAATAGATACTTTTCATTTTTCTATTGTTTTTTTTGGTGAGTATGTAAGTTTTAGTGAGTAATTCCAGGTATTTCAGTATGTGTCATGTGTTCATCTACATAGTTAGGCTGAAGCATTCTTTTCCCTAATTACATTGTAGGTGTTTTATAAATCCTCCAGGTTGCTAAGAAGCTTTATACATGACACCAGTTAGTCTGACTAGAATTCATAAAGAGATTTAAAAAAAGAAGTGAGCTTTTTACACAGGGACCAAAAGAGTACCTGTTTGTAGGCAGCATAAAGGAGAATTTTTAAGGTCTTGTCATTGGGTTCTGTGTTATCTTCCTAGCAATGTGTGTTTTAAAGGTATAATTGGGCTTGCAAGCATTTTAAAATGAGACTAATTATAGAAGTGGTTATGTGGCTTCTGGTTTTTCCCAAGATAATAGATTATGTGGCTTTAGTTTGCTGACTGTTCTTCCAACATGTAGAGGCTGAAAGGTATTAAATCTTAACTTTCTTTCCTGGAAGGTGACTCCACACTATGATATCATGAATATTTGTATAGCAGATATGAGAATAAGTATTCTTTAAGGTCAAAATCAGTTAAGAGCACCTTCATCACTGTCAGTGGGAAAGGTATTCATCTGGAAAATATGCAAAGCTATTTTCCTGCCCACATCTGCTTGATTACTAAATATGGATATATTAGGATTACTATTTGTAATCTTTTGTAAATTTGTAATTACTATTTTTCCCATTTTATATTGTTAGTACACAATCTCCACCAAAAAATTCTTTATCTTTCCTTATTTATCCACACCCCAAAACAGACTGGGGTTGCATTTGCACCTTTTCTCAGAAGAGCCTGTTGAAGTGGGAGAAACTTGGATTTGTATCCCTGCTCCCCTAGAAATAGTGTTTCACTTTCAACAAGGCATCTGGACTCAGGTTCACAGGTGGTAGTGTTTACTGGTCCAGTAACATGTCCTTATGAATCTTATTGATGTAATCAAGGGTAGATGCTCTGGTTGCTGATATCATGCCCCAGAAGACTGAGCACCAAGTACTGAAAGGTAGATGAGCCCAGACATTAAAAAAGTCAGGTTCCATCAGTGGTGGTGGGGATACACCTTTTAGTTGTGGTTATACAGAAAGAATAATGCACTGAAGAGACTGCAGAATGTATTTTTAAAAAGAAGATGCTGTTTTATTGCTGCATCATGTCCAGCAGCCTTCCCATTTGGTCAGGCATCGACAACCCTAATGAAGCATAATGAAACTTTTCATCAAACTCCATTGGAAAGAACGAACGGATTCTTTTATTAATTGCTACAGTGAATGTGAAGGTTACATTTAATGAGACCCAACAAGAGGCTACAGTTGCAGTAAATGAGTTTAGTTAACAGTTGTAGCAGGGAGGTGCTTTGATACCCAGCTTAGTTTAGAAAGTTTCCAGGCATGCTAGACACATTTGAAGTTGCTTCATCATTATTTATTTTGTTTCTGTTCATTGATTTCACCATCAGAAGGGCACTGAAACAAACAGAATGCATGTTATATTTTCAGATACCTCCATCAAGAAGGGTGCTAAGAAACTTTTTAATCCCGAGAATAATGTAACTGTGTAATGAGGAGAGAAGAAATTGTAGCTTATGATTTACTGGAGTTCTATAAAAGGCATACAGATGTTTGTCAAGAACTAAGTCTGCCTTGTCAAGACTGGCTGGCACCTATGTTCCTGGTTTTCTACAAGTTTATAGACATTTTAAAGCCCTCAGATCAGAAGTTAAGTGTGCACATAGCATGGGGGTCCTTTAAGAGCTCTTTTTTTTTTAGTTATTGTGATACAAATGTCAGTGTCACTGCAAGAAGGGCTGGTGCATGTTGTGGTGGCAGGAGAATCCAAACTCAAAAAAAACAATAATCAATAAATAGAAGACAACTACAATTATTCTTCTCTTTGGAAATAGTGATGGCATAGTAGGGATACTCTGATGATACTTTCGGGTAAATGTTCTTGAAAAATGCAGAAAAAAATAAGAGGAAGAAATGGCAAAAATTGTAATGAACTTGGAGTAAAAGAAAGCAAACCAAAAATTATTCCATCTGGAGAAAATATTTGAAAGAGGAAAGGCTAACTGAACAGCTGAGGAGAGAGAAAAGATCACTAGTTTTCTTCAGTTCAAAAGGATCTGAAAGTGTTAAACTATTCTGACACATCAGAGAAAACCTTGCGAATTTCAGAACAACTTGGGCAAGAATCAAGAATCCATTGAAATTTTAGGCATCTATAACCTGAAGGCCTTCAAGGTTATATTAGTCATCCTTCTGTAAGCTTATTACTATTTCATATATTCCTTCTCTTACGGATAATGAGAGGAAACAGATCATTTTCCCTTTGGCAGTAGTGACTCATGACAGAAGAAAAAAAAAACAAAACCCAACCAACATATATGACAAGAGCAACCTATAAATTCTTGTCTGGTTTAAGGTACAAGCTGTCAAATGTCACGTACTTACTTCTGTATTAGTATTTTCTCATTGCACTGGAGTAAATCTCACATATACAGTACTTCATTGCCACTGAAGATTTCCAGTGGATTTCATACTTAGTAATAGGATATTCAGTGATGAATTCTAAATCACGCCTATTTCTATTATAAATTTAAATAACTTCACCCTTCAGCCATCAGATTCTTCATTTCTTGCAAATTTTTGTTTATTTAATCTTCTGTAGAACAGAACAGACTGATAAATTTTTAATTGTTGGCTGAAGAGTTAATGTGAATCTATTTCGGGCAGTGGAGTTTCAGTAAGTCATTCACAAGCCATAGGGAGTTCATCATCCCACAGGATATTTATTCCAGTCCTTGATTAAATTAAGAACTTCTTAAACAGAAGAATAATGAATGGCTAAATAACATACAAACCAAATATACTTGCTTGTCCATTAGCCTCCTACTTTCTCCTCCTCAGAGGCACGTGGATGAACAGAAACTATTTCCAAAACACTCAGGTAAACAAAACGAAAATCTCATAAACATGTACATACACCATTGGATACAGACACACTTATTAATTATTAATAAATTAATAAATTAAACTTATTAATTAAATTGTTACTAGTGGTTATAGTTTAGCATCATCTCTCTAAATTTTCTGATTTATTTTATGTTGCTGGAAACAAAAACTGAGACCTCTCCTGACTTTGCTGGACCCTACAGCTCAGAAATCTATTTTAAAGAGTGAGTGATAGCTGGTAGAAATTATGTATGCTGAGGATGTGATAGAGCGTGGAGAACAGTAAATCAGAAATTAGAGTGTATGTATATGTGGAAATAGGTTCAATGAACTGAAGCAGGGATGGGGGACAACAAATTTACAGCAGCAGAAAAGTACAATATTGAAAACCCCTGGTGCAATAGAATAGGTTTATGTTAATCTGTTACTCTTCAGCAACAGTACAGACTTCTGTAGTCCAGTGGTGTAGCAGGAACTTGTTATGTATTATCTTGAAAAGGTGCTGTTTAATTTTGTAATACTTTGTGTAAATACTAAGAATAACTAAGCATTAATAATTAGCAATTAACTTAATGACATACTGTTTTTTCATTACATGCTGATGCATTCTTAGTTCATATTCCATTTTTTTCCCATTAGATCATTATGAGGCCCTTAAGGACTTCATGGTAAATTATTATTATACTGCAGGACAACATAGCAAAAAAAAAACCATCACCACCCAGAGCCTTCCTTTTCCACCTTTCTGTCCTGCAGAGAGCAGCTGCATCTTTACTGCTCCACTGGTTCTCTCTTTATCCCATCAGTAGTTTTCCAGAACAGTTCATCCTCCTAATGCAAATATTTCCAATGTCCAGGAATCACAGAGGAATACCAGTATTCTCCCAGCATCACACAGATTGCAGATCCATGCACTGCTGCCAGGGATCTGCTTTTCTACTGATGGGCCAGAGGCAGTGTTGGAAGAAGTAACCATTCATACATTTTTATGAACTTCTAAACACTATGACTTGCAATGAATGCCAGCACTTCCTGCATTTGGTTAAAAATTGCTCCATCACAATTGTTTTTTAAACCATTCCTGATGTTGCCTTTCTTCCTAAGTTTGTCCCTTTTGTAGTGACCACCTCCTTTGTTTTCATTCTGCAGAGTGGTTTACAGACCTACTGCTTCCTAGTGTTTGCTGCCATCTGCTTTGCAGGAGCTACCTACCTGTTTTTTGTCCTTCCTGAAACAAAGAATAAGACATTTCATGAGATCAGCCAGGCATTTGCCAAAAGGAATAAAGTATCTTTAGAAATGCAAGAAATGAACCACTACCCAGGGGAGAGGAAATCAAGTGCAGAACAAGAATCAAACTTCACATCTTCGGTGGACAATGGAGAAACCAAAAAAGGGATTGTGTAAGCCCAGGGTGCTCTTTCGGGGGGAAACACACTCTTTTCATTCAGCATGTTTATTGCAGTGCACAACTTGTATATTTTATGTGACAGCATTGAACTACTTCCCCCTTGAATACGCTTCATGTGAGTACGGGCAAATTCGTTAGCAGTTAGGGTGATGGGAGGTGGGAGTTGCAGCAGCTGATTAAATAAACAAGAGGCAGAGTTTTATTGGGCTGGGGTGAAATTGGCGCTGTGGTGAGTAGGATGGGGAATATAGAGAAAGGAAGAGGTTATGGGGAGCTGGAGTTGTGAGCAGCAGCTGGCCAAGTCACCCTTGTGCACTCAGGGAAAGGTGGGTGTGCTGTCACCAGGGAAGAAGAGGCAGGGAAAAAGGAAGAGATCCCAATAGAAGTCTGCCAAGGATTGATGCAGGTGAACCTGAAATGGTACCAACTTGCATTTCTCCATATTTCCCAATGCATCATTCAAGTTGCACATGAAGATTAAGGACTTGAAAGATGACTCCTGACACTCCCCTGACCTCCCATTCCTCTTACAGCTCTTTTGATTTTCAGTTGCTTTGCTTGAACATCTCCCACCTTCCTACAAATGAGGAGCTCTAGGTCCTGGTGAATTTCTTTGTCTCTCTCAAATCCTGATCAACTAATAATAGAGTTGCCTCTATTTTCTAGGTTTGGTGGCACTGCATTTCTGTGTAAATATATATATATATTTATATATATGTTATTTTTTAAAGAATAGCTATAGAAGCTTTAATATGAAATGAAAACTAAACCTCATGGTGAAGTGAGAACTCTAATTGCATGTATAGGGTGTAACATTATAAAAAAATAATCAAACACCAAGTGTTCCAGGGACTGTGGTTTTTGGTTATTTTTTATTCTTTTCCAATTCCTTTAAAAACAAGTTTTAAGAGGAAAATTTTCATGAGACCTAATAAATATAACTTCTTAACACTCAGATCTCTCCAAAGGAATTTGGGTGCCTGTTTCTTATTTAAGCAATGATTTTCATTTGGGCATTAGATTCTGAAGCTCCAGACCTAGTTTGCATTAAGACGTTTCTAAGCTATTTAATGCATTTTAAAATTGTCCTTGGAGTCTGCTTCATTTCATGATAGAAAGACTCTGCAGACTGTCAGTGGTGGGTGATCCATTCCCTTCCATGTAACTTTTATTTTTTTCCAACCATCATCTTTCCCTTTTGTAGTTTTAAAATTGTTTTTCTTGATCTTTCTAGGTACCTGGATGCTGAAGGGGTAATAAGCACTTTTAAATTAAGTAGTTAGCTGTTTTATATGAAAAGTGAATAAGTCTTAAAGTTGCTCTCAGTTAGACTGAGAAAGGCACAAGAAGCAAGTGCAGTATGTAGGCAGAGCTGGCTGCTTCCACAAGTTATATCTATTCTTCCAGAATTTCATACATTTGGAGTATTTTGGGAAAGAAAAATTGTAAATATATTCATATACACACATACAGAATGGAGAATTGCTTTTCAATATTTTTTTGGTTTATTTTCAGACTTCCCCAACTGATAAGCTGTTTATTGCTTTGTTCTACACTGTAAATTACACTGTAAATTAAAATCAGAGATCCTGATGTTCAGCTGTTACTACTGTGATTTATTATGTGTGTCATATTTACTGCACACATTGTTAAGCTAACCTAATAGGGCAATTTCACTACTGGGTAATAGAAGAAAAATTGATCTGAGCCTTTATGCAGAATTTATGCTCTTTTACTGACACAGAGCTAAAGCAGCAAGAAAAAAAAAATATATATGAGCAAGAGAATTAAGAATTACAGGTCAGATCTATGATATTGGTGCTACTGTTAAGAAACAGAGGGAAACAGGATTGTATCAACTGATTATCACAGCTAGAAGCTAATTAAACACTATGGATAAACTGAAGAAAAATGTTTTCTAATAACCACTTGTAAAAGGGCATATATAGCAAATGAACATGTCATCTTTCAGTGGGTTTGGTTGCCTATTCCATATGTTACATGAGGCTAGCTGAATGAAGGTCTATGTAAAGAAATATTTTGAAAGCCACCCCTCCAGATAATTTCAGGAAGAAATTCTTCCTCTTCTACCTGCAGGGAAAGACTGGCATATTCAGACCCTCTCATTCAGATAAAGAACTATCTTTGCAGTTCAGGCTACCCACATGGTAAGATGTAATCTGATTTGAGTCAAGATGGTAAGATTGGAAACCATTATCTTTATAATAATTATAAATATATATTACAGGTATTAGTTGCTGATAATGTTGCCATTGAATAATATCAATAAAATACCATGTGGGCCAGATATAATAGCTGTATTAGACTTCTGCAACAAGATAAAATCATCTTACCATTACTTTAATTTGCATTTGGAGCCCAGCTCTGAATGTGTTTGTAAAGATATGGCTCGATAGAATTTCCTGTCAAAGCTCAGAGGCTTGTAGAGCACTCACAACAGAGGGTTGTGTTTTCCTCTTCTGCAATCCCACGTGCCTATCTCCTGCCCATGTGAGATAGTCACGCTCCAATAGGCACCTTCTGTGCAGCTGCAAAGAGCTGCTATGGACCAAAGAAACCATAGGACAGTGCAGATGTCTCACCAGCAGTTTGCTATGGCCATGGTACCATCTCCAGACATGTATCTGTGCAGGTCAGGGAAAGTGGCTGCAGTCTCCTCTGCCTTGGGTTGTGGAAGCTTCTGAGGAAACTTCAGTACTGCATTAACGTTCTCATCTCTGCCCCTAACAAGAGTTTTGTGTTCTTCAGTTCGTTCCATAATGTTTTTTTCCATTGTTATGCTGCTATATTTTTTCCAGCAATGAGAGGGTAAAATGGAAAATACCAGCAATTTATCATTTGGTTTTTCATGTTGAATGTGTCAAATTGTCTACAGCCCATGTGTTCTTCAGTGAGTGTTGTGTGGTTCTTTTTTCCTATGGGAAAAAACTTTGGGATGAGGGACTGTAAGATGGCGTCTGTACGAGAACCACAAGTGGCTTTTGTGTGAGTGATCAACTATGTCCATGCACAGTGATTGCAAAATAAACTTTTGGAATTAACTTAAAATGTTGTGGATTTTGTTCTGGGTAGATCTGAGTCTTTACAGCTGTATACTTTCCATTGTACAAGTTCCTGGGCTTTTGTATGTCCCAGTACAAGACTGTGCAGTCTGGATGAACTGAGTCATTGTGAACTCTAGAGCTGGGTGGTTGGGAGTTATGGGGAAGAAAACCACCTCTTAAACTGTGTATTTTTTTAAGCCTTATTTACATTTTGCTCCTCAAATTGGATTCCAAACTTCATTCTTTCATATGTTTGTACTGGGCTTTGGAAATACAAATACAGACATCATGAGAGGCAAATGATTGAAACTGACTACTACTAATAGTAATAACTGTGTATAAGAATTGTTGTATCTGGTGAGGCCTTTTTGCAGAAAGTTGTCATTTGCAATGGATGAGTTGCTATAGCTCTCATTTCTGATGAGCACTTCAGTCAAGTAATTATTTCTTCTGCAAAACCTGATTTCTGAAATATGTATAAAAAAATTGAATTTCATACTTTAGGTTCTGAAGCCAATTTTCACTCCACATGGATCCGCTTTCTAGCGGGGGAAGATGTGAGTAGTTCAGCCATATGGGACAGTTTGAATCTTCAGGGTAAAAAGAAAAAAAAAATTCCACCAAAAACAACTCTTTGAAATTTGCTTTCTTCTCTTTTACTATTTTTATGTGTTTTTCCATAAATTACCATGTAAACTATTAGAGCTCCCATCACTTCACACAGCAGGAAGAACAAAGCTGAGTAAAGCATTCTTGGGAAATGCCTGTGGTCTTTACCTTTTAACCTGATTCCAGAAAATACAATCCAGATATAATCCAAAAACCTGAATTATACAGACCCAAACTATTAGCAGGTTTGTTAATGCAAATACTCAAGATGTTAAAAAAATATTGTTTGGGTCCAAACTTAATTCTCTCTACAGTGAGCCCTGTGAAAATGTGAATTTCATGGCAAAAGCTTGGTACTTGGACTCTTAATCAAGTTATCACAGCTCAATAAGCAATCAGGCACAACCTGAGTCACTAAAACCCTCTTCCTTGCAAGCTTTTTCCATGACCTAATCAAAAAACAGGCAGTGGACAGCTTAGTTGTTTCTTGAGATGTGCTACTAAAAATATGACAAACACTAAAACTGTGCTACTGTCGAGTTCTTTTAAACCTAGAATTTCAATTTTAAAAATCATAGAAGAAAAGTTTCAGTAGACTTTTAGCCGGTGATTAGTGAAATCAACAAAAAATCTCCTTCAGTGGCTTCAACTGTGCAAATGTACCCAAGAAAGGGCATGATAGACATAAGGGAGTTCTAATCTTAGGAAACCCTTCACATTTTCATCTTCTTTAGATTGTAAATTGGCTTGCTTTCACAGTCTGGGAAAACAATATAATTATTCAGATGCTGCAAAAGCACTAAGCTGATGCTTTTCTTCTGAGTTTGGGGGTGGGTTGATTGGTAAGTGGTTGGGGTGTTCTTAAATGATCTGATTCATGTGATCTATCTGGACTTCTGCAAGGACTTTGACAGGGTCCCCACAATATCCTACTCACCAAGTTGGAGAGATACCTATTTGATGGATGGACTGTTCAGGGGATAAGGAATTGGCTGGATGGCCACATCCAGAGGGTAGTGGTCAGTGGATCAAAGTCCAGATGCAGAGCAGTGACAAGTGGTGTCCCTCAGGGGTCTATGCTGGGGCCTGCATTGTTTAACGTTTTTATCAATTATATAGACAGGGGATGGAGGCACCATCAGCAAGTTGGCAGATGACACCAAGCTGAGTATGTATTAGTAAAGTACTGAGTTTGGGTTAAGCCAAATATAGTCTTCCTGTTTTTAGTGAAATTCAGATGTATTCTATGCACCATAACCTCTCAACCTTTTGGTGTGGAGGTCTTATTGCCATCCCCTTCCTTCCTTTCCTTCTCCATCCCTACATTCCCCCATCATGGGCTGTGCTTTGCCTCTCATGCTGGCAAACTCCAGGAAAAGGTGTACAAGCACAGCATTAGAAATGACGTTTTCATCACCCAAGAAGTGAAAAAATATTAAGAGGCATAAAGTGTGGATGAAAGGCTGATGTTGTGCAACCTTTAGCTCTCTTGCAGACAGGTATGGTTTCAATACTAACCTTCTTCTGTAGAAATTAGAGAAGGCATGAATGCTACAACCACAAGGAAGGTGGAAGAGACTCAGTTTGCGACTGAACAGCTGCCAACAGAGGAAATCCGTGTCTGAGAAACCATCCAAGTGGCTTAGATATTGCTGCTGTTGATTTAATTAGTATAGAACATACAGGATGGCATCTCAGCTATCACTCAGCTAATGCTCATTTTGCAACAGTTACAAAGAAAACAAAGGGTCAAAAGGACAGCAAAGGACATCACAAGAAAAATGTAGTATTAGAAGTCTGGTCCCTCTCTCTGAAAAGGAGCAGAGGAGGAGGAGGCAGGTGATGATAATTTGAAGTTTTCTAATGGAAAATAAGAGTTAAGAAGAAAATGGCTGAGGAAAACAAGACACAAGAGAGATGGATGGCTTGTTTTACAGTACATGACACAGGACCTATTCAATGAGCAATTAAAAAATCTAAAAGTAATAGAAGAATTCAGAAATGCATGACTAGAACTGTAGAATTCATTGGCACAAATTAGCATTAATGAATTTTTATAGGATTAGACATTTAAATTTATGATAACTAAAGTTTAAATTAGAAAACAGAAATAAAAAAGGGAAATCTACAGTTAATAGGACACAAGACATTTCTCTAAGGAGCTGAGTAGCCTATAACTGGCCATTAGACCATTCTTTCACCTTATTTTGAGATGCACAGATAATTTATGGAAACAAAATGATTCTTTCTCTGGATCTTTGCTTAGACATGCTGTCATAATTCTTACCGGTTGCATGAAGCACTATTAGCTGACCCAGAATACAATAGAAGTGGGAAAATCCCAGCACTGCCCCATAAATAAATAAATCAGACTCTAGCTCTCACAGTTGTTTAAAAAAAAAATAAAATCCAAAAACCCAAACCCTAAGTTTTCTCCATCATACAAGGGAGCTTTTCAGATTAAAATTTGAACATTATGCCTTGTGCCAATAATGGGAAAATTTTGTGCTGAACTCTGTTTGCTCATTTAAGAGCTTTGCCACATTTGATTAACTCAATTTTGACAAGCTGTTACTTGGTACAAGTTTCAGATACTTGGATTGCTCACATCCTTTGCTAATAAGCATCAGAAATGAATGTCAGTAAGACTGAAAAAAAAAGTAACAATTCAGAAATAGTACCAGGAGAATCAGCGTATCTGGCAAGCTTGTGTATTTTCTTTGAACTTGGACATGTGGCTTTGATTATTTAAAATTTTAAAAATAAGTAGGTATGTTACATATTCTCTAACTAATTGCTAAGTGGGGTCATCTTTGCTGTCCAAACTAGCAGCTTGAAGAAATGGAGTCTAAATGAAGTGGGATGCAGGATGTAGGTGGTACTCAAGAGATGATCACTCTGGAATGCAAAATCATTCACAGCAATAAGGAATTTTAATTATTTTTTTTTCTAATTTAGAACTGAGAGAAAATTGTAGTACATCATACATTCTTTCACTGTCATTAAGCTACTCAAGATTTTGGAAGCAAAGACATCTCTTTTTTCTTTCAAATGAAATATGTTGACAGTGCTTTCTTCTGTACACAATATTAGATCATAGATGTTTATTTGATGACCATTTATCAATTATACCATGAACAGCTCCACCATACCAGCAGGAGAACACTTTCCTGCTTTATGTAATAATGAGAAGTCTTTTAGGTTGCTCCTACTGCATGATAAAAAAAATCAAATAAAATAAATAACAAGATGGTCAACTATAAAAATCATGTTGCTCTGGAGTTCCAGGCCATAGTTTCTGGAGAGATATTACCATTAAATATCGTAGATGGGATCTGAGGTAGCTAATGGTGGGCATTATGCTGAAGGCCACTCAGTGGCATTTTATCTTTCCCTTCCATTGCAGGTCAGGTTTTCTCTCAAACGTTTACACAGCACTGAATATTCACATAAATGCTTGTGGCAGTGTGAAAGCAAATTATTATCAAGATAAATGAGGGCTAGACAGAAAGTAAAAATTATTAGGACTGGATTCTTGTTCAGTAATCAGAAAATACAGTAGATATTACTCATCTTCCCCAGCTTTAATCCTATTTTATTTATTATGGAGCTAATCAGAATACTACTGTCACTACCAAAGAAGAGTGAAATTAAAACCACCTCTACAATTTACTTTCTGCTTTGAGAAACTTCTCTGCAGAAATTAGTCCAATGAATGGTTTTGCCCTGGGCATTTATCTGTAATATTTCATCTGACCTACATGCACACCTTGACCAGCACACAATCTGCCCTGCTTACAACTGATTGGGTTGGACCAAGCTCCTACACACTGTCACTGCTGGCAGCAGATCCAAGATCTAGTCTTTCTCCTCAGGCTGGGAGAAATGCTTGGTTCAGTCCTTTAATAGTTACTTAAAATACAAACACTTTATAATTTACTGAGAAGACAAATGCTTAATTGTTCTATGACCTTTTTTTTGCTTCATCTGTATTAAACTCTGGAGTTGTTTTATTCTAGGAGGTCCTTTCCAACCATAATTATTCTGTGTGATTCTGTGGGTTTTTTTGGAGGTCTCTTTGTCTATATATATGTCTTTCATAGTAAAAGAACTCCAGTCCTTGCCTCATTTCTAAGCTGCAGACACCTGCGAGATCAGATTCTCTTCCACTACAAATCCAAAACATAACCTTGCATTGTATTTATTTAACAGCTTATCAAATAACATCTTCACAACTCCTTCCAGAATCTGTATTTTTGTCAGATGGATTTACCTGGTGGCTATAAGAGAACAAGGACAATGCATCAGAAGAACAAATGTCATAAAGATCTGTGAAGTTGTTGATGCTGGAAGAGTCCTTTATCCTCCATCCAGCTGCCTCTGTCTTGGAAGGAGCCATCTCACCTCTCACCTGCAAAGCAGCACTACTCTGCTGAACTTTGCTTATGTTTCCAACGGTTTCTCAGGCAAAAAACAAACTGTGAAAGGGATGCGAGAAGCAGAAACAGCAGCTAAATGCCAAGCTGACCAGCTGGGCTTTGCCAGCTTACCCTCTGACCTAAGGTGCATCCTTAGCACATCAGACTTAACACATAGCATAAACACCTACATACTTTTCTAGCTCAAGGAAAAATCACTGCTTGAATTTAAAAAAAAATTGTTTTAATGGTCAAAAGTTTGCTTATCTTCAGTGTCTGACAGTGACACTGAAATCATACACCAGTTTGGTTAGACCTCCCTTTATTTGGTGAAGCAAATACAGATCTTGTCACTATAGTGACTAATGGGTCTGCATCATATGTATCTTGATTCAAAACAGAAGGCAAAACATACACTAGACAGCCAGATATTAGTCAGCTATTCCTTGTATACATTCAGGAGAGTATGAAATATAGTCATGAATTTTAAATGCCTTCTGATGTTGTGATAGTAGTCGGTATTTTTTAATAGTTATTTTCAGGTAATTGCTGTTTCCTGATATTTCTTCTACAATATATTAAAACAATAGTTATGCACAGAGAAATGTACACTTCAGACTCAATAAAACTCTTCCTCTTGGGTTAATAGTGAAACTGTGTGATTAATTTCCAAAATGACAAGTGCAGAGATCTTTCTAATCAAAGCAGATAATAGGATGTGTACAAAAATGGCCTGTCACTGTAATAATTGCATGTTACCAAATCCATTCCTAGAAATAATATACATACTAGGGTAATAATATATGTATTTTCACATGCAGAGTTCTTTATACATGTATGTTTATATATATAAATAAATACAACTTTATGTGCTCTACTAGGTTTTTAAAAGAATTTGCAATAGCAGTAGGCCATAAAATCCAGTAAGCTGTATCTCCTTGCACATGTTGGATTCAGTATGGCTTTATTAAATTTCACAAACTGGAGCACTTCTCCAGAACAGTTCACAGATTTTAAAATTAAATTATTTATCTATCTCCCAAGAGTTTAGTGATTTGGTATCTTTACTAAAAAAAGTTGTGCAAATCATCACTGGAATTGTTCTAGGTCTTGAAATATAAATGCAATTGTGCACAATTAGAGAAAAGGGATTGCATCTCCCTGACTGTTTGGATCTTTCTGTGTTCATTCCCAGTTACTGAAACAAAGTTTGTGCTCTCACTGTACCTCCATGTGAGCTGCCTGTTCATATCTAGGGCCAAATAATAATAGGCTGCAGATCATAGCTCTTGTGGAATTTAGAGAAGCTTAAAAAGTCACTGAAAAGTTGGCATGAGTTATTTTCAGTGTAGTCCTTTATAAAGCATATTCAGAAATTCTCACACAGTTTAACCAGCAGCTTTGAATGCCTCATGAATTTTTATGATCTTGTTAATACTGAAATAGTGAAGTTCTTTCTTTGCTTAGTTTATCTTGACAGTAGCATGGGGAGTTATATTAATCTCTTGATACATCTCTTTATATGCTCTAGCACAATGTTTATAGAAAAAAAAAATGTGATAAAATAGGTTCCGTTTCTTTGGGGTTTGACAGCTAAAGCTGAGGTTCACATATGACTATATGGCTCAGATACAAGTAAACTATTTGTAATGTAGCCTGCAAAGTAAAATCCAATTTTACAAACTGGAACTGTTCTTCATGTTTGAACTGGCCAAGGAGGTTTAAAGCTGATCAACAGGTACTCACAGCTTGCCTGACCAGGTCAAAATCCCTGCTCCTGATGGATGTGTCCAGGGGAACCACTAGGGATACAGAGGGGAAAAACACCTTGTTTAGCCTACCTTTTGACTCTATTTCCAAACACCAACTCACTGAGAGCATCCTTTTCCTTAGTCTCATCTTCTTGATTCCCACAGCATCCTCTCTCCTCATACAGTTCCAGCCCTCTTCTCATCCTATCACATTATTTCTGCTTTCTTGCAGCTTATGCATTGTTGGTGCAGACTTGTGTTTTACAGAACTGTTGTAGTCCTGCAGGTTTTTGATGAGAATTGTGATTTACACGTTGGGTTTTTTTCAGTCAGACTTTAAGCCCACTACATGTGTTTGAGACATGACTCAGGGTTCACAACAAGGCACAGTTCAGTCTGGCATGTCGCAAAACAAAGCTGTGATGACACAAAATTAAACATATACACAGGTTTTGAATAATATGGTTCTGTCATGCTGGCAGATACCAGCCTCTGAAAAAAAGAACAAAAGAATCAGTGTTCAACATAAAAAAACTAATCACACTAAGAAAACTCATATATGCTTTTTTTTTTCTAAGTTGGGCCATAAGCTTCTTTGAGAAAGGGCTCCTCTGTCAGCACCTGAGCACTGGAAAATGTCTGGTCCCAGTGTTGCAAACAGAGAGATTTTGAAATCTGTTTTTGAAATCAAATTATTCAAAATAATTCCAAAATGTTATGGTTCTTGCTGGTCTTCAAGGAAGTGAACTGAAGTGCCAGCTTTGTGCAACAAGGTTCATGCAGAGATCAAACCTGCCTCATTCAAATTCCTGTCCACCTGCTCAGTAATCTAATGATCACCTTCCTATTTTACAGGTTACACAAATTTATTTTAAACAGAAATATGTGACAGACAGGGAAAGAAATGAACCTACAAATTATCTCAATTATACTTTCATTGTCTATCTTGACATTGCCTATTTTGTCAGAGACATCAGGGTTACTGGAGTCATGCTTCTTATCACTTCTTGTCAGAAATAACAGGCTGCATAGCTGAGAAATGTGTGCAGTTTCCAGAAAGACTGAGAAAAACAAGTAATACCTGGATATCATGGTGGCAAGTGAATAATAGTGGTACACTGTTTCCCACCAAAAGCATTGCCCCAGCTGTAACCAGGCTGGACACAACCTGTGTTTCCACAGTCACATCATTAAGTTTCAGACCCACAAGCTGAAAAAAAAGAATATTTTCCTAAAGCAGAAATAAGGCTTTAAATTCTGGTGAGACTCTTCCATGTGCTGTTTTCTTCAAGTAAGTATATACTTCATCTAGATGAAGTATACTTCATCATTCTTCCTCAGTTGTTCTCTTGATTCTTAATTTTAATCAGCCTCCGTTGATTCTGTCAAAGGCAGACACTCCAGTGCAATGATAAGTATTGCCATTACAAGCACAGATGATCACTGTTCAGTGCACAGGTTTTGTGCTTTCTAGAAAAAAAAATAAATCACTCATTCTACTTACGATATTTATCTAAACGTGCTTTTAAAACAATTTGGCAAAGGAGTAATTAGTATTGTTTGCACAGTTAGCAGAATTCATTTTTTATTATCACTGTGATTTTCAGTGAGCACTAATAAAATAAGCAGAATATTTAAGTGTAGTAGCATTATAATACATGGACACGTCTAGCTAACAGAGTTAAAATTTGTGGACTCCTTTGTGAGTGGAAATTTGAAGCTACTTCAGATGTAATAGGTATCTGAAACTGATTTAATTGTAATATTACAGCTTCCAGAGAAAAACATATTTTTCTATCAGTTCTTAAGGTATTTTATAGCATGTAATCAATGTGCATTAAGTTTCACAATTTCTTACCTACGAAGTCTTGAATTCAACTCCCAAAGCACACCTTATTTCTACATAATGTGGAACAAGTAATTTCTGGAATAACTTGTATGTACTTTAGGATTAAATTCAACATTTGTGCATTCCCCACATGCTTCAAAACAAAAGCTGTTTAAAATAGGGTAAATGCTGCAGTTTAGCCCAAGACCACTACTAAAATTATAAACCATGGCAAAATTTATTGTTCATTGGAAACTATCTTTTGGATCACTCCAGAGACGATACAAGTCTGTTGTGCCACTGAAGAAATGTCTCCCTTATTCTCTATTGCTGTTTTTGCTCCAGCAGAGTAGCAGATTAAATTTACATTTTAGGGGACATCATCAGCTTGTCCCTCTCATTGGAAAATATTTTAGCCACTAAATTTATTCTTAAGCAAGTCAGTATTTATTAGTGTCTCATCCAAAGCCTGACATTCCTGAAGATCCAAATGCAAGTCCTGTATAACTCTTTAATTTGCACCCTTAGGGAAGAGTCAGAACAGTTGATGTTTGTACCAGCTGACAGTGTCTAGTGGAAAGCTCCTGCCATACATCATAGCAAACCAACTGCTCCTCCTCACGGTTCTACAGCACAGCTGTGGTAAGACCAAGGGAGCAACCAGAGCTGCTCTATCTGCCTCTGCTGGCAGTGATCCCGGTCTGTGGTGAGGAAGGGTCCCACCTGCACAGCCTCTATGCACACATCCCTCAGCAAACAGCCATGTGCTGCTGTCAGAGATGCTCCCCCTGCAAATCCCACACAGGCCATCAGGTCAGAGGTGGCAACAGGGATGCACAGAGAAAGGAGGAATAGCTTCCATCCCAGTGATGATACCAGATGTCCAAACACTAATAAAATTCCCTATGATCTCTGACAGATAAGTCTAAGCCTGTAAATCAGAAGGGAACATTCCTGTGCACTCTAACCTTACAGTTGTCTATACAATTACATCTCCTTAGAAGGCCCTTGTGTAGTTTTGGCCAATGATGGCTGATAGTCTCACCAAAAAATATATGACAGAGAGAGTCTGGAAGCTGGGACAAATCAAGGACCACTTCTGATGAGCAGTTTCTCTGTCATTTCTTAACTGCAGAGCACAAAGAGTTCATGCACCTTGATAACAGCTCCAGTTTCCCCACTGTTTGGAGACAGCTTGGTATCAGTAAAATGGTATGCAAAACTTCCTGGTTATGGGGTTTAAAAACAAACAAACAAACAAAACAACAAAATATGGAGTAGGAGAACAGAAAAAAGTTTCCAGTTTCACACTTGTCAATATTTTTCTATTTGCTTTTGAAAAAAGTTTCCACTGCTACACATACTCCTGTAAGAGACAGAGCTCACTGACAATAAAATTACTTTTCTCAGACACTTCAATGTACCTTCCAAATTAACAGCTAATGTCCCAGTGACCGGCCACAAGGCAAAGCCATTTGTTCAAGCACAGTGCTGCACTTTTAGGCTGAAGTGAGCCACTCTCCTATTCTCCATATTTTTCATGCTGTACTTGGGCTCCCGATACTAAAACTGCTGCCTTAATTCTTTGTGATCATCAAGGGGCAGGAGATGACTCATTTTGAACTAGCAAAAAACCAAGAGAGAAAGAAAATGCCAAAGTTCCCAAGTTCAGCACTCCAAAAATTGCATTCGATTTGACAAGCATGAGTGGAAAGTGCTCTTCACCAGACCCTGAACTGCAGCCCTGCTTAGCTCAGGAGCTGCAAAGCACAGGTCAGGCCAGTGAGATATGCAACAGAGAGCAAAACAGATAATACTGACAAGGCATTTGCCTTTAGAGAAGAAAAATAAGGAATCATTCTGTTATAAATCTAAAAGGCCTGATGAGAATTTTGTTATTAATTGGAATAAAAGAGAGGTACTATAAAAAAAAAAAAAAAAAGGAGGAATCTGGGGTGGAATTTACTAGATATACATCAGGTTCATGCAGTCCACTCTCTGTTTGCACTGCAAAGCTATGTGATTGAACAGGACATCTGACTCTGCTCACACCAGGTCACCTTTGACACAGCACTTCACTAAAACACATGTATTTCATCTCTTCCACTGTTCTGCAAATTCACCTGCACTGATGGCTACAGAGTGACCAACAGGCAGATGAACCACAAGGGTAACACCAGGGGATTACTAAAAACACAAAGACAAACATTACCTGGAAATTTGTCTGCTTTTGTCAGCTAATGTCATTTTTAACTGAATTGGAAAGAAAATTGTGAAAAGAACTTTGGGATAGGATTGAAAATGGATCTGAAAAATAGCTCCTAAGTAAGAACAAATGTAGCTTAATAGAGTGATGAGTCATGTTGCTGGAAGAAAAAGAGAAAAGAACTCTTTTTTTTTTTAACAGTAATGATAATTCCCCTAGCATAAGTATCTCTCAATGCGTGATTGAAGGTAATACTCAAACAGACAAATGTCTGCATCATTAGAGACGTAATAAACACCCATAAAATTGAGGTGTATTCAAAAACTTGAATTTCATCAGATCACCCATGCAAAGAGCAAGTTCTTCAAATCAGTCTACTTTCATCTCGCTGTTCCCAACTACAGAAGATTCCAGGCAGCCATCAGCAGTTCTCCTTCTGTTGGTTTTTTTCTTTTTTTCTTTTTTTTTTAAGGCAAGTTTCCAAGTCTGGCAGGCCACTGGCTAATGTCAGATACACTCTGGTGTAAGTAGGAAAGTGTGGAGGGGGTGTTATTTCCCACAAAGAACCTGCAAGAAACAAGTCCCTGCAACGCATGGTAAGTGATGCTGTGTCCTGTCTGCCCCCACCCTGGCAGCCTGTGAGGACCAGGGTGGGAGGGGGGGTCCTGCAAGCCCCACTGATAGCACACAGGGCTTGTGACCATCCCATTCAGCTACAATTGCAAATCCAAAGCAACCCTAATGAATTTTCTTTTAGCTTTCTTTGATTTATAACAGACTGTGTCTGTCAGCCAAGGTTTACTGTAATCATCTTCTGTTATTACTGCTCTTATTGTAACCTTTTCTCAGTTCTGCAAGCAAGAACTTCATTTTTTCCTCTGCTAGGATAATTCCTCCCTTTCCTTTAAAAGATTCCACAGCAAAAGGTTATGCTGGCCAGCACAGTGAAGTAATAATGTCCATGAGCATGGTGTTGCTTTTGGTGACATACTGAAGTGAATGAGGCACTGGGATGATTATATACTAAGAAGTCACAAAATGATCTAGAAGCAGAAACCGCTGTCCCTCGGTGGGGTATAGAAAGAGAAAAAAGAAGAGTAAGTAAGAAAACTTGTAAGTCAAGATAAAGGTACATTAGTAAGCAAAGGATGGAAGGATGGGATGAAGGAAAAAGAGTGATGCAAAGGCAATCACTCACCACCTTCTTCGTCCAGCCAATTCTGACCAAAAGATGACTAACCTACATAACCACACTCTTACATTGCTGAGCATGACTTTATACGGCATGGAAAATCTCCTTGGTTAGTTCAGGTCATCTGCCTTGTTGCATCTCCTCTCAGAACTCTTGCACATCCCTAATGCATTCAGTGGCGGAGCAGAGTGAGAAGCAGGGAAAACCTTGACATTGTGCAAACACTGTTCAGCAAAAGCTAAAACATTTGTGTGCTGTCGGCATTGTTCCAGACACAAACCTAAAGCACAGGACCGTATGGGCTGCTCTGAAGATAATTAACTTCAACCCAGACAGAACCAGTACAGAAGGGCTGATTTTCAGATGAGATGTGCAGCTCTGGTTGTAAATAATTATATGAACAATACAGAATTCGCAGGCAGGGTCTGATCATTTTTTTCCTCATATTTACAAAAAAATGGCTCTGCATCTTCAAAGGCAGAATTAACGTAGTTGTGTGAGCTGGCCACTGAAAGTCTTGCAAACACAATACAAATCTGAGGTCATCACTGTTTATGTAGCACAAGTTTCAGAGTTTTAATATGGATGTGAGTTTGTTTGCATTCTACAGAGAATGTAATGATACTCCGCTTAAATTGCACCTAGCAGCCTTGTCTTTAACTTAACATTTTTTGTGGGGGAGGAAAAGAGCCAGGGGAAACAAAATATTGCTGATATAATTTCCTAACAAGCTGGCAATCAATTGGAGAAGTACAAATTACTTTAAATGCATCTGAGTGAAATATTTTGACTTGAATACATGTTTCAATTTCTTCCTTAGAGTCTGAGTTATTATGTTTTAAGCTGGGAAGGGAGAGAATCACACTTAGTGAACTAGACTCTTGGCTGTCAGCTGTACCTCAAAATCTCTCCATATATGGTAAGTCTGTTTCCATCATACATCATCCATCAGCTTTAGAATCAGATTATATATTTTATCAGAAGAATATAAAAATAACAAACCCACTCAGTTACAAATCTACTCATTCCTCCTAGTGCAGGATGCTGCAGATTTTCTTTTGCTGTTGCAGTTACCTCCAAATTTTAACATTGAAATAAACAGGCTTCCACATTTCAATGACACTTTGCCATACCCACTTTAAAAGCTGACATGACATTTAAGACACTTTTCAGTGCTCTTCCTCCACTTCCTCCTATGGGAAGAACTTTTGCTGTGGAGTACAACTGTTTATCTTGAACAGCTTGCTCAGTGGACTTCCTTGATCCTGTAATTACTAATCACGTCTGGATAACAACCAAAGGCCAAATACAGAGATACTTAGTATAATCCACTTTATCTTGTGCTGCTGTGCGAAATATTTACTAAGAGGTGGAAATGAGAGGAAGCAACTGATGCTGAAATGAAGTCAGAAATCAATGCAATTACTGTTTTCTAACCCTAGAAAGGTTTTTGGGTTTTGGTCTGGGTTTTTTCATTAACTATTTAAGCATAGGTTGGTCAGGCTGTGTAACATCTTTCCCTCAAATTAAGTTCAGAGGTTTAACAGTGGGAACCACATAAAGCAAGTAGTGCAGTACAACATGGGCTACACAGCACAAAAGCCAAGAGGATAGAAAAGTATTTCCAACTTCCATTCAGCTATTAGAAAACAAGTGGAAATTATGTGATGGGAATACCAGACAGCTAATTTTATAAATTCCTTTTGATTTGAACTGGTCCTTTGAACATGTGGGAACCATATCTAGGCTAATCTTTCAAAGCACATTTTACAGGCAGGTAAATCATCGATAAAACCTGGACTGAACTGAAGTGACACATCCTGAATCCTCCAGAAAGAAAGAGATGTGAGACAGTCACCAGTTAGGAGGCTGATCACACAATGTGGTACTGCACATAGACTGTTGTGGTGAATGGTGTCCTGGAAAGCATAGGTTGTGAAGAAAAGCAGTGTTCCCAAAAAGAAGTAGTTACCTTGGAAAGAAGAAGGGAGCCCAGAAAGAAGAGCTCTTTCCTCTCAGACAAAAGATCTGGAAAGTAGTTTTCCTCCAGCTGTTGATTAGCAGCTCCTTTTAAGATAATTTATTATATCTAACCAAATATAAAAAAAACCCAAAACGACAAACAACCCTTTTCCTCCTGTACAAAACAACAATATCTAGTGTTACAGCTAAGATACTAGTAAATTAAGGAGAGAAGACAAGAAGACACACAACAAAAAAGACAATTTTAGAATAGCAAAGTCATCTCTTTTAAATCATCTTCACCACTGACTGATCTGTCCTAGTAGATTAAAGTTATCAAGTTTGTATTGCTGCTATCACTGAATTCATTGCATTTGCTTTTATACACAAGGCACCGAAGCATACCATCTTCTAAAAAAGCAACTGAAATTTGTCTGAGCCTCTTTGAGCCACAAAATAAACCTCTCAGTCCAGAAATATGAAGTTAAGGGCATCTTTTAGCCTCCTCAATTCTGCCTGAATGTGTAAGAAGTTCTTCAGCCAGATGGAGCTGGGGGCACAAAGCATAGTATGGTCCTCATTTTACATCCACTGGTCCCAGTGCTGCAAAATCCTGCTCCAGGCTGTTTTAGTAGCCCCTGCACATATAAATGGTTGCAGTAGTATGAGTTGACCAGTGGTTTGCTTCAGCTTACAGTGAGAGAATATAAAGCTGGTGCTGAACCAAGTGAGAAGGTCTACTTAATCTGTGCTTGCACTCATTCAGTTTACACACTTTATGTTATATTTCAAAGCCTGTCCAGCTGGGATCCAAATTCATTTGTGACATGTACAGGCATACTTGAGTAAATACATCTGTAACCTAGAAGGTATTAAAAAGCTTACATTTCCATTTACGTGGATCTTAGGTGCCTAAATTTAGCACAACAATCTTGAAAAAAAAATCCTACTTCCATGTGTAGCTGATTTTTTCGGGGCATTATTGTCTCCAAGAGCCTAAAGCTGTGCCATTGCATATACCCCATTAGTCTTCATTTTTTTTGCTTAGACACCACCCCACAACTACGGAAGGTTGGCACCTGGAGACTGGGGAGTCCTGCATTGCTGACACATGATGTAGTGAGCACATTCAGAGCCTGCTGTTTAGTATGACTCAGAAACGTAGGCAGTACAGATGTGTATCATAGTCTGCTGGATAGAGAGAAGTTTCTGCAGCCTCCAGGGAGAGCTGCTGAGCCCCAGCATAAGCAGGGACACTGTCCCCTTCTCAAACCTGGCACTCTGTTGGGCACTCTGTTGGGCCAAGACTGTGGTATGTACAGATCAAAAGGGACTGCAGTTATGAGATGCTGAATTTTGCCAGGTGCAGGTCTTTGTGCTAACATAGGGAATGCCTTCAAGCAGAAGAATTATCACCTCTCATCCAAATAGTACACAACAAAATATTTAAATTTTGGAGTTTACTCTGTGGATGTCTGAAGACTGGTGCCATTATCTGGGTATCCTGATAGAAGCCACTAAAAGATTAAAAAAAAAAAGAGAGGCATTCTGCAAAGATGCAAGCCTTGTATAGTATAGAACTGAATATATTCCAGTAAGATATTACATAATATATAAATATTTATTTATGAAACTAAGCTTTGTCTCTTACACTAATTTCCAACTTTCCATCATGACACGAAAGTATCTGTACCCAACAGGCAAGCCAAGAGTAGAAACGGGTACGTTTGCATTTGAAAAAAAATTTTGCTAATACTGGTATCTAGCAGAAATCAGAACCCCCACATCTTTTGTAATTGCACATTGGCAGATTTGGGCTTAAGACACTAAGTCAACTCCTATTGTAATGTTACATGTCACCACAGGAGATCAGCTTTTCACAATATATGCGTTGAATATATAGCAGTATATTTTTATTATATTCATTATCTTAAATATAGATTACAGAAATCATAGTACTGACATACTGAGGGCCATTCTACCAGAGCTTTCAAATGGGACTAGATACCTTCAGAAAGTTTCTGGAAGACAGACTTGCTTCTAGCAAACCAGCAGAACTAGGACAAACCTCTGAAATGCCCTGTAATGACACAGCAAAAACAGCACTATATAGCACAGTGGGAAGATGATCTCAAAGACCTCTTTGCTCTCCACTCCTTGACTAAGTATCCCTTGCAGGATGATGCAGGATGTTGCTGTGCAAGTGAATTTCCAAGCTTTAACACAATGGAATAAAACAGTTCTTCATCTGCTGCACAGTAAACTGACACCTGAGATGTACTTGTTTAATGATAAAATTAAGTGGCAATATTAAAGTTATTCAGAAGAGGTAGAAGAGGACTGCATAGAGCAGGAGAGACTGTGGATCCTGGGAAGAGAATGAGTTGTCCACTCTCAGTTCTTCTCTGACATGTCCCCCACAGAAATCTCACCCATCTCTGTAGGGCCTCCCAGTGTCCCATGAGTCCTTAGAGATGCTCATTGTCCAGACCCCATCCTGACCCCTTACAGTCCCCTCTCACCCATCTGCTCTGAAACCTAGTGACTCCTGTTATCATCTCTGCCTCAGCCACCTTGGACCATATTGATTCCTCCTTGTCTCCTGCCTTCTTCAACCACAGGCAAATTTCTGGCTTCCCAGACTATCAACTAGTTTCTCTCATTCCTCCCTTAAAATTGTCTCTCTACCTCTTACCTCTTCCCTGTTCTCAGACATGACTTTACTATTGCCAGGACATTCAGCCTTGCCCACATTGTTCAGTGCTGCTGAGCTGGTCCTCAAATTGACACTTTTCTGCCCAATTTGACCTGCTATATTTCAAAACCTGTCCAGCTGGGATCCAAATTCATTTGCAACATGTACAGGCAAAGCCCAGCCCTTTGCAAATACTATTTTCAAGAGACAGGCATTATTTGAATTATCAAAGTGTTTGTTTAATACAGATAATACTTTTACTGAAGATATAATTTAAAATGCAGAGACTGTGTATCCTAAATTGGATGGTTTTGAAATGTTATGCAATATTTATTATCTTCTGATGAAGCAGAAACTCCCTGCATGCTGTCAAGAAGTTTGCATTTTTGTTTCACTAAACTGAAAAGACAAAAGCATTGTTTAATATCCATCGTTGAGAGACATCCAAGAGGTATCTCTGAATCATTTCCTCTTCTTGCTATCCATCTCAAAATGCTTATATAAAAATGCTTTGAATATAAAACAGCTGAGAGGAAGAATTTTGTACAGTCCCTCTTACTGCATAATTCAAGTTTATATTTTTAAAGATTCTCAACTCTAAACAGCCAAAACACCTTTTTGAACATCTGGAAAGACTGTGTATTTTGCTTGTTGTGATGAAAGAATAATAGCAAAAATTTAAGATCTGACTTGCCTCCTTCTGGATGAATTTGCACATTTTGCATTTATATAGAGATAAATATATTTAATTACCCTGGAAAGATGATTTAATTTATCTTTTTATGTGTATAAACATATATAGTAAAGACCACAATCATTTAAGTGAATAAAATCAAATGTGTATACTTTTCACAATGAAAACATCTAGTCTTTATTTCTATAAAAAGCCAAAAATTAAACCTCTTGTAGACAAAAAACCCCACTGTTTATGCCTAATACCGATCCATTCTCATTTTGTACAATCAAGCAAAATTCCTAGGAGCTTCAAAAACCATCTACTTACGCTTGTCCTCTAAATTATGTTTCTGGTGAATAATCTTGTGTTGAGGGAAATGTTGCCGCTTGGCAAAAAAAACAAACATAAAAAGATCTAAAAGATTCCCTTTGGGCTGGAGACATAATGTAATTTAAGTGTAGCTTGAGGTAGTTCCAGATTTGATGACAATAAGGTACCAAAGCAGCTAACTCCAGACCAGGAGGGTCTGCTCAAAGGAAACTAGTTATATGAAGGTAACAGATAAAGCAAAAGTCCACAGGCTAGAAATTTAGATTGTTTTATCTTACTAAAAATCTTTCAGATTGGAAAAATGAGGTCAAAGGGTAAAAGAAGGCATGCTGAACTTCCCTGTTAATATTTTATTCATGGGACATTTTCAAAACTGCAGAGGTGAGCTGCAGACCAGACTGCTCCGATGTCCTTGCAAGCAACCAAGCCCAGGCTGCAGTCAAGCCTCATCTCTGCTCTGCAACCACTAGCCTCCTCAGAAACTCTGTAAAAACTATATGAATTTAGGAGTCCTCTGCTCAGTATTAGGCCCCTAAACTACTACAGATGTGCTACTTAGATATTGAAACCCTGAGCAGCTATTATAGCCACATCCGTTCAAGCACTAGCCAAAGAGCAGTTAAACAGGAGAGGCTACACCAACCAGATGTCACTTGCAACCACTTTTTTCAAAGCATAACCTTGAAAAAGGAAAGTGTGGTTTCTCTTTTGTATGGTTTGTCTTCTATGCAGCAAACAAGTCAGGGCAGTTGTTTAAAAGGTCATATTTCCTAAGCATTACATGCAGATTTTGAGCATCCACCTTGGGAGCAAGAGGTCTATCACACAGCCAAGGTCTAGGAAGTCTGTGTGTGTGGTTGAGGTTGAAGCACTTTTGCATCAGGAATGGCTCACTGCTGTGCAGTCCCCTGCATGGGCTGGCTGACACTAGACCAATTTCATGTGAACTGAACTATCTGTTCATGTCACTACCACTTCTTTCTTTCCTTATTTTTCAAACCTTCCTCCTAATGGGAATCATCAGATTATCAATAGTAGGTTCAGAGCACTCCAATTTCTTCTGGTAGCAATGACAGTGCAGTACAAGATATAAAACAAGTACTTGTTAACAGTGAGGAATAATGAAAAGGAATATTTTTTTTCATTGACTGGAATTTCTATGGGGTTTTTTTTATGATTACTGCACTGTATTTTGCAAACCTCATAAATGGGACTGTGATATAAATGATTAAGTCTATTAAAATGTTTATCCCACTTAAATATTTGTCTGTTCACTATAAATACTACTGAATGCTATCCCCAATTACAACTGAGAATGGACTTAAACATGTAATGAGATAAAATCATGCAAATTTTCAGTTAAACTAAACTATCCTGAAAGAGCCAGCTGTCTGAAAGAAACAATCAACCATCTCCTTCAGATGACAATATAATTTGTACTTCCACTCTTTGCACCCCTAATCCCATTATTGCTCTCTGCAGTCTTACCACTGCTACAATAACCAAAATGCTGAAGAATGAGGCACATCTTTGGTCCCCTATTAATAATGGAAATCTCCTCATTTATAGGTGTTTTTGTGCACAAATGCTTTCAGATTAGAGGTATCTCCTCACCTTTGAAAACATCAGATTAAATTTAGAGGGACATAATTCTGTTCAGAGAAGCATAATGCCCTATATAATTACCAGAGCACTAAAAAAAGCAACAGGTTATTGATGATCTAAGATGTGATCAAAGTAGAGATGCTCTCTGTGGATTTTGTGAAGGTCCTGGGAAAGTCTCAAAAAACTAAGTAAAGCTAAATAAAATAATTTTTTTCTGCCTATCAGCTGGTGAAATATTTTGTTCAGCATGCCAACTTTAACATGTTGCCATCCACTAGCAGAGAACACCAGCCAGTAACACTTGAAAGAAGACAGGAGAAAGAACTTCATTGCTCTGTGACCCAAGCCCACATCCATCACTAAGGTCTTGTACTGATTTAAACAGGCACTGAATCATTTTAAATATCTGATGAATCCCATGAAACAGTAGCAAGATGGCGTCAGAAGAAAGAAAAATCTCTGCATAATTATTCACAACAGCAACACAGGTGTATACCCTGCATTCTGTGTGATGAAAATGCCCCCCCCCCCCCCCATGAAGAGTGGCAATTTTGGCACACACAGCTGAGAGACCTGTGACCTCCCAAACCTCCAGACTCATGCGTGTTCTGAACACTGCCTCAAGTCTTGTCAGCCTTTTGAATGCTGAGTTTATACACGATTGACTCCTAAATGCTCTTAGATTCTGCTTAGTATTATTTCTACTAGAAGCTTTGCTAATTTAGAAGTCTTTTTTTTTTTTATCTGTACAAAAATGCAGTTCTCAGTACAGAGTTTCCCTGCAGACACACACCAGATGTGGCTGGCAAAAGTAAAATACAATGAAAGCAAAGGGATGAAGTATCATACTTACCAATAAACATTGCAATATTTTTTCTCCCTTTGGAAATTGTTTGATGTTCATCCCTAAGAAAGTAATCTACATTTATTGAACTTGGGGAAAAAAAATAACACTATGCAACCCACCCTTCCTTGTTAAAAACAGAAGTGTTAAGAAGTCTTTGAGAGTTTGAATAGTGTAACAGTCTTCATGGTGTTGGCAGCACCATATATAAAACCACTGTATTTTCATGTCCTTCATGTCCCAGATTCTTAAAATTAACTACAGTACCTTCACATATTCTGTTCTTTCACTGAAATGAACCCCTCTGACAGGAGTTAACTCAGATAGAAGACATACCAATGACTGCTACACTGACCCTCCTTTGGTGTGGAGTTACCCAGGACAAACAGAATAAACCATGACAGAAGATTTGTCTGGCTAAGAGATAATTTAACAGAGACAGGTAAGATTTCTAAACAGTGACACAAAATAGAAACTGAAAACAATTGTGACCTTGAAGGTCAGCCATCACATAGGACTAGATTAAGTAATGATGACTGAAAGCCAAACTGCACCACACATTCAAATCATTACAGTACAAAGGACTAAAAAGAAAAACAAAACAAAACAAACCTGAGGTAGCAATAAATGATCATGATTAATTAGGGAGTAGGATGCATGACATGAGCAAGGTGACTTTCATGGATGAAAATATGTTGGTGAGAGGCACAAAACCACTGGTACAGATGAGTTCCAGAGTGACACCACAGGGATATGAGCATTATAAAAACCTACTTGCACTTCCAGTGAACTCTTCTCTACAGCTAGACAGATGCATTAGTCCTTAAGAGGAAAACCATTAAAAAAGTAGGGCAGCAGTTTCATCTGAGAGTAACAAGTTAAAACAATCCTTTTTGGGGACTTCTGCATTAAAAGAGTTTTATAGTTCAAGGCAACATATAAACTTATTTTAAAAGTTTATCCAATTCTGAACACTCAGGCTTTGTCAGCTGTAGGTAACTAAGACATATTAAAAAGCAACAAATTGTCCCAAAGGTTTTCTTTCAGATCCATAACATCAGTCTGTGCTTCCAGCAATAAAAAGTACCTTCTCTCCATTTTTTAAAGCAGAAATATTCCTTTTTGATGCTCCTGGGCTCCAAAGGACAAAGCCCCCTGACTGGTACATATTCCATGGAGAGAGATTAATTACACTGTACAGACACCATCAGAAATAATTTACCAGGTGAAGTCATAAATAAGAATTAGCAATGAAAAGTGGCAATTTGGCCAGTTTTCTGTATTGTCCTAATTATGCTCCCAAATTCTGAGGGCAGGCTAAAAAATGCCTTCCTTAAGATCTAAGACAAGACTTCTTCCAATACTCTGTGCAAAGCTGTTATGTAAACCCACTGGAGAAGATGTCACCTTCATGCATCGCAGAGTTAGCCCACACGCTTATTCCAGAAACCCAGGCAGGTAAAGTCTTAGTGAGGAGAAAGATACCTATCAAGGGGATGTACTAGCATCTTCTTGTACAAGTGTATCCCTCCACCACACCTGCAGGGAACTGGATCCAAGGGAACTGGCATTCCACCAGGACATTAATTATTTTGAAGAGGAAAGGGTACTTGGGGAGGTGAGGGGGACACCCTCTTCACTGTTACTACTGAAACTGTTCTGCTGCTGCTGTCAACATATGATTGCTTTAACAGAAGGATGACAACATACCAGGTTGAACCTGGTTATGGGCATGGGGTTTCTGTTTTTTAAGCTTCCCGAAGCCACAGTCACATTAACCTTTTTTGAAGGAGGTTGTAAAGAGATATTTACACTGAGATTTTGTATCGAGACAAGCAGTTGAAAAGATAATCTAAAATGACAATGTAACCAATTAATATTAAAGACTACACACAAAAAAACATTGCTTGCAGAGAAAACCAGACTGCAGCAGAGGCAACCACAAAGGGATTTCAATCCTGTGCTTCTCCTACCCCATATATCCCAAGGGGAGCTAAGACAATCCCCAAAGCAGCATCAGGGGTTTGACTTCCAAAGAGGTTCAGTTTTAAGTGAGTAACATCCACAAATTCCATCGTCTGGTTAAATTACTTCCCCTGAAGCATACTGACTAGTGCAGATCCTATTTTCCCCCCATCATATAGGACATCATATAGGGGCCTTCAGTTCCCTGGCAGGATTGGAGGCCCCAGGTCAGGACCATCAGGAGGGAGTACTACTGAATCTGTACCTATTACCTGATTCATCTCACAGCACAGATACTTTTAAGGGTAAATTAATTCAAATGTTTTTCATTTTGTAAGCCAAAACTTGCAAAAATACTGGTAACACTTCTACTTTGATTTTGACCATTTGTTTTGGAAATGAGATCATTTTTTATTTCTGGCCTGAACACTTAAAAATTTTTTTCTCAGCACAACATTCCATTTGATGTAAATGTTTCAATAGAAACAGAGCTTAAATACCCTCTTACAATTTTTAAACACTGCTTTAAATGTTATGTAGAGCCAAAACACAGTACATTTTTAGTTCTGGGTAATAAGAAAATAACTAAAAAATACATCTATATCATTTTTCCTTCCCTTGTTTGAATGAGTTGTCTAATGTCTGCATTTGGTAATGCTGATTATTATCATCATTTTCAAACACAGTTACTGATTTTAGACACATTTAGCTCCTAATTCTATCACCAAACTCTTATTGTTAATAGCAGCTTTAAAAGTAAGTACAATTATAGATGAAGAGGAAAGCTTTAACAGTGTGTAGACACGCATACTTCATATACTTAGCGGCAGAGAGGGATGGCATCAGTTATAATACTAAGAAGAAAAACAGGTATAAACCTAGCTGTAAGTAGAGCCACAGAAAAGAGTTCATTTAAGTCAATCGCCGCTATGAGCCTTGCTTTTATTCAAAAATATTGTATTTTCTACACAGACTGCTTTCAAAATAACAGGGTTTTGCTGTTAGTCACTCTGACCATTCAGAAAGGAATGTTAAAGTTTGAATACTTGTAAACCTTTCAGGATGATAAATGAAAGATAATAACTCCTTGATCAATATAACTTTTATTTATTCATCTGGGAACATGGCAAGGATATCATAGGCAACAACGCCACCTAGAACATGGATTTCACATAAACTGCTTTGGCAGAAACACTCATTTAAATAATCATCCAAATCACCACCTCACTATTTCTATCTGTAAAAAAGAACAACATAAAAAAAGGCAAACAAAAAAAAAATCAGAGAAAAAGAAACGCAAGATCTGAACAAACAAACAATCTAGATTTTTTTTCTACCTAATGTCTATGCCAGCCACATCTGTCCCTGACTTTAGAAGTTGTCATACTTAGCACTGACAATGGCACCTTTCATTTGCAAACAGGTTATAAATATGAACTGACTGTAATTAATTATACCACAGTATCTCACCACAGTTAATCAATGTGACTTCCTGGTGCTCTCCCTGCCTTGGGTAAGTGATGAATTAAAATTAAGTTTATGCTGCCAGCTCCCTGTACAACAGTGTCTGCATCCTGCAAAATGCTACACGTAGAAGTGAGTTCAGCATGAAGTGACTGACCAGACTATAGCATAAATTCAAGCATTTTTTTCCACTCAGTGCTAATATTTTGTGTTATAATCCAAGAATAACTGGCCAGGGCAGGATATAATTTAATGTAAACCATTTGGAGTGAAAGGTATTATTTTGCCTAGTGAAATCTCCCCCTCGCAGTCCAGCTCACAGACAGAGTCAGTGACAATCTCATGGTCAGGGGAGATCTGGGACATCCTATCAAAAGGGTCCTCGCGATTGTCCTCACAGTCAACCACATTTGGGATCATGTTAACATAAGCAGTCACTATCTCCTTATGGAAAAGGGTGTCCTGGTTGTAAGAGATAAGCTCGTTGCTTATATTAACAGTCTCTACTGGAGTACTAGAGCAAAACTGACCACATCCCAGGAGATTGGAGAAGACCTTTCTAAAGTCAGCATTGAAGGCATAGATAATGGGGTTGAGAGAGGAGTTGGCCCAACCAAACCAGACGAAGACATTAAAGGTGGTCTCACTGACACAGGGCAGGCCAGCATTAGGGTCACTGGGTGGGCTCTCACAGAAGGGAACCATGCAGTTCAAGATGAAGAACGGCAACCAGCAGCAGACGAAGACACCCATGATGACAGAGAGAGTCTTCAAAACCTTGGTTTCTTTCCTGATAGAGGACTTGAGGCTTGTGTGATGGTGGCAGTCAACATGGCTGCTCCGGCAGCTCTGCGCATGTTCCGCTGCCCTCTCCAGAGAAGAGATGCGACGAATCTGCACCTGGGCAATGCGGTAGATTCGCGTGTAGGTAACTATCATGATAGCCACTGGGATATAAAAACTGATCAAGGAGGAGGAAATAGCGTAAGTTCTGTTGAGGCTGGAGTCACAGCTCTCTGATGGTCCAGTGAAGCTGTCATTGCTGCCAGAGGTCCCATCAGAGGGTCTCACTGCTGCTAATGCCACCCACGTGGTGCTTATATCTTCTGCCCAGGTGGTGGCAGCACCTGCAGCTGCCCAGCCAGTGCCGAATCCATCTCCAACATCACCAGTAGCAACAAAATCCCCACCCTTGTGCCAGTTGAGCTGGACAGGGATGAAGGA
Source organism: Ceyx melanurus (assembly GCA_024611195.1). NCBI lineage: Eukaryota > Metazoa > Chordata > Aves > Coraciiformes > Alcedinidae > Ceyx > Ceyx melanurus. Next base: position 644 of record JANHGL010012341.1, on the reverse strand, counting down.
GATGAGCACAGACAAAGCCCAAGCCACGCTGATCATCACCAGAGCCAACCGTTGGGTCATCTTCCTTTCATAGCGGAAAGGGCTGGAAATAGCCCAGTACCTGTCCACACTAATCACACATAGGTTCAGAATGGAGGCCGTGGAGCACATGATATCAAATGCCACCCAAACGTTGCAGAAAGCCCCGAAGGGCCAGTATCCTGCCACCTCTGCCACCGCCTTCCAGGGCATGACTAGCAGAGCCACCAGCAGGTCCGAGACAGCCAGAGACACGATGAAGATGTTGGTGACCTTGCTCCTCAAGTGCCGATAGCGGACGATGGCTGCACACACCAACACGTTCCCAAAGAGCGTCCAGAGGATGAGCAGGGCCAATAGGCTGCCCGCCGCCACCTGCGCCGCCCCGGGGCCGCCCGACGGCCCCTGGCCCGCGTCGGGGATCCCCGCCGTCGGCGGCAGCGGGCTCCGGCCGCCCCGCAGCATGGCTGGCGGCTCCCGCCGGCGGCGGGGCGGCGGAGGCGACCGGGACGCGCCGAGCAGCCAGCGCCGACCCGCCGCCCCGCCCCAATGGGGCCCACCCCCCCCCCCCCCCCCCCCCGCCCCCGCCCCCGTCGCCCGCCCCCCCCCCCCCCGCCCCCCCCCAC